>CM019177.2:56026437-56299039 GCA_009739505.2 Apolygus lucorum
TTTTAAATAACGTAGTGGGTACGAGTAAACAACCCCATTAGCTGTGATAAATCTAAAATTTGATGGTTCATCCTTCAAATGTGGTGGGTCGAGTAAACAAAAACCAATCTTTGTATTATCCTTTAATAATTTTTCTCATTACCTCAATAAGAAGTTTAAACTTGATCATCTTACATGGTCATTATTTTTTCGTTTTTTTTTGTGATAAGTTCAATTGAATTATTTTGAAAATCTAAGTTGATAAATGCCATTCAAAACAAATGTTACAATGTATTCCCCACAATTTTGTTGTTGTTTCTAAACTCAAATAAATTAATTAAAAACACTTTTACTGACGTATAATTCTGGTTGTTTATTAGGTAATTCTCGATTTCCTAATTAGTGAGGGAAGTTATCCTTTTAAATCTGCAAGAACTTAAGAAATTTATGTTTTTGTCATATTATGTTGAATTTTGTTCTAATTTGTGGAATGTGCTTCATAGATGCAGAGTCCATGTGATGTGGACGCAGAGAGGGAGCTCCAGAGGCGTATAGAGGAGGACAGTACAAGCTGCCCTTCGTAAACATGATGAATCGACTTCTCAAGAGATTCAAAAGGAAGCCAGCCGTCTCCAGCGTCAACGTGAAATTCAGATCAGGAAGGTAATATTGCAAAATTTTATTTCTCAGACTGAATATCTACGTGCTGAAACCTTGGAGGCAGTTGTGGCCAAGCATGTGGAGTACATGATGGAATTCCACAAATTTAACGACCGCCTCTCCAGGATGCACGCTGAGGCCATAAAACAGCTTGATAACCAGGATATGGCAATGATGACCGACGCTCCACTGGAAACAGTTGCTTCTTTGGAAGTTGGGGAATTTGACCCTAACATTGTCAGGCAGCTGACTGAACAGCTGACAGTGGGAATAACCCAGACAGGTCTTGATTTGCCATATCCCAACGGAGCCTTTCAAGCTAATGGAGCCTCTCAAACCAACGGTGCCTCTCAAACCAACGGTGCCTCTCAAACCAACGGTGCCTCTCAAACCAACGGTGCCTCTCAGTCGAATGTATGTCCTCCACCCAATGGAGACAGAGCGTCTTCTACTCTTGATTTGAATACTCCTTCCTTGAACATTTACAAACCTCAACCCGAAGAGCGATTGTCATCATTTATCAGAAGTGACTTCAGACAATTCACCCCACTGCAAAATGGATCCAACATCCTCAAAGATGACCACAACTTTGCAGCATGGCGTAAAATGGTCATCCATGCACTGAGCGCTTCTAACACCATAGCAGCCTTGCGTACTTCAGATTATGTTAGACAGCCAGAGGAACCCATATTTTCTAAGTATGCAATGGAACAGATGAAAAATGCCGTCTGTGCTTACTTGAAGTCCAACGTATGCTCTAAGTATGAGGATTACATTAAGATGCAGGATTGCCCCATACAGATCTTGGCTACATTAGAAGAGGTCACTAAGGCAGCAAACACTGAAGAATATGATGATCTAAACAGGAAGTTCACCAACTTACAGTTCGACCCTACAAAACAGACAATTGTTTCTTTCAACGACGAATTTAACAGTCTTCTGCGGAAGATGGAACATTTTGATGCACACCGCTGTTTCAAAGTAGGGGCTGATGCCGAACTTTACATCAGAAATCGTTATCTGGCCGCCATTTCCAAGGTGTTTCCTGACCTTTACAAACAGCAGACAAGTGACTATGCTGCCAAAGAACGTGTAGGTCTTGTGGAAATAATGAGGCGAGCCCAATCGGACTTCAATCGCATGTCTTATGCAAAACGTGTGGCTGAACCCTCAACGTCAGCGGAGAAAACCAAGGACGCTGCTTTGATCTTCAAGTCCAGATCCAAATCATCTGACCCCGGGAATTGTTGCTATGTCTGTGGCACTACAGGACATTTTAAGAAGAATTGCCCAAATTTGGTGTTGAATCCTGACAACCCGAAGACTTGCTATAACTGCCAACGGGTTGGTCACTTATCTGCAAAGTGTCCTTTCAAACAGACTCCAAAGTCTAAGGCTGCTAGAGAAAAGGAGAAGAAAGGAATTGCTAGACAGTCAAGAGACAGAAGATCTCGTAGCCGAGGGCATTCATCTACCCGAGACCAGTCCTGTGACAGCCAAGAAAGCACCAAATCTTCAGCAGACCTCAGGCTCATGAATGGTCGCTCTGAGCATGGACGGAGGCGCCAGGGTCGATTGCTTCCAAAGAGGCGCTCAACCAGAGAAAGATCTGAAACACCAGCTCCGCAGAAGAAACGACGTGACTCAACCAGAGGAAAAGCTGCCATGGCTTGGGAACGCTGCAATGATGAGGATGCTATTTCATTGAGCTCTCCTTCCCTTGATGGTGAGTACTCGATTCCTTCTGTTCTGCGATGTATTACAGATTCAGGTGCAACGCATCACATTTTCAATAATAAGGGATACTTCATTAATATGTGGAATTTACCTGTTGCTAAACGTATTTCGTGTGCTAATAGCTCTGCATCAGCTGATTTAGTAATCAAGCAGGCTGGTAATGTAATCATCCGGAATCCTAATACAGGGAAAATTAGCTGTCTTCAAGATGTTCTTTATTCGCCACACTCTGCGGAAAATCTTTTTTCACTTCGCAGAATACTGAAAGATGGTGTTCAAGCTAAAATTACCAATAAGGAATTAGTCATAACAAATAGTCGCACTGGTAAACGGGTCACCACAGGCTCGTTTGATGGGTCGTTTTGGTGGCTAGAGTTCGAGTTACCTTTAGCAACAGCGTCGCTGCAGCGGCGGCGTCACATACTAAATTCTATCCAAGATAAATATGGTATTTCAGTGGTGGATAACTCAGGTCCATCATTTGATAGGGGTGGTGATAGTACTTCATCTGCAGTTCTGGGCAAGCGCCTCGCAGCACATGCAGCGAAGGGGGGGAGAAAAAGAGTCAGATATGATCTACCAGACTCTTCCTCACCTTCTACCTCTGCATCTACACCTTCCCAATCAAAGGAAGTCACCAAGTCTGTTCTGGATGATCCAGGGCTCAAGTGGCATTTTAGGTTAAATCATATTAGTAAAGCATACTTGGAAACTTTGTCAAAAATATCTCCAGAACTCAAAAATGTAACTTTTGGTAACAGTCTTCTTGAATGCGCTGACTGCATGAAGGCTAAAGGGAAAAGGAATCCATGTAATGCCAAACGTCATAGGTCTAGTGTACCATTTCACAGGGTTTATAGTGATCTTGCTGGTCCCTTACGTCCAAATGCTTACAGAAGTAAAAATAAGTATATAATTACATTCACTGATGATGCTTCAAGATATGCAGCAGCATATCCTTTAGAAAATAAGACGCAGGTTCATTTAAGTTTGGAAAAATACTTAGCTGAAATTAGGAAGCTCATGGGGCCAAACACTAAGATTGCAGAACTCAGAACTGACGCTGGCACAGAGTTCAAGACGTCTGCCATGCGACAACTGCTGTCCCAAGAAAAGATTGTTCATACTGAGTGTGAACCTGTTACTCCACAGCATATTGGAACAGCAGAAAGACTTAACTATGAAATAGGTGATAAGATTCGAGTCAACCTAATTTCCTCGGGATTACCTAGCTACTTTTGGGCCTTTGCTTTGAATCATGTTATTTACATACATAATATCACTCCTAACTCATCAAATAACATGGAACCACCTCATAAAGTTTTATTCAATGATGTACCAACGTTGAAACATATTCGTAGGTTTGGTTGTGAAGCTTATGTCTTGGATAATCATGTCAAAAATAAACCTAAATTCCAAGCTAGGTCTGACTTATGTTTTCTTCTAGAATGTGAGTCCACTGGGTACACCTTGTTCCATGCTAACAAGAAAATCATAGTTAGGTCAAAACATGTCAGCTTCATTGAATCTAGGACCTATGCTGACTACCTTAAGGAAAAGGGAAATGAATCCCTATTCCCGCCAGAGGTTGCTCAGGATGAATTTGTCTTAGAAGAGAGCAACTTCGACATGGAATCCCTTGCCGGGGAGACTCAAGCCTTGGAAATTGATTCACCATTTGGGTCTCCTAGTTCTGTCAGGAATACGGCGAATGAACCTGTTTCAAATGTAGTGACTGAAATTGGTTCATCATCGAGTCCGAAAGCTGTCCCTGAACCTGAGGACGAGGGGAACCCAACTCCTGTTTTTCAGCCAATCCATAAAGAAAAGGTCAAGTTTCTGGGAAGCTCAAAGGATGTTGAATTCTTTGAGAGCCTGGACGACGAGAACGAGCTGAACTCAACAGACATCGCATTTCTGACAAATGCAGCTTTAAGTCATCTCGGTGAAGAACCTCAGACCTACAAACAAGCCATCAGCAGCCTGGATGGAGAAAAATGGGTTGAAGCCATAACAGAGGAACTCGACGCCATGGATAGATGTGGCACTTGGAAAATAGTCCCTAGAGAAGAAATACCCAAACGATCAAAAGTAATTAAGGCCAGATGGGTGCATAAGAAGAAGAATGACCCTGATGGTTCTGTGAGGTACAGAAGTCGGTTGGTAGCAAAAGGCTTTGCTGATACCAACCACTATGATCTCTCTGAGGTCTATGCTCCAGTCGCTCGGCTCCCAGATGTGAGGCTCTTGTTGGCTCTGGCTAATAAGTTTGATTTAGAACTTGTTCAACTGGATGTTAGAACTGCCTTTCTAAATGGAAATTTAGAAAAACAGGTGTATATGGAGCCTCCAGATGGGCTAGCAGAGCACCTTGGGAAAGGTGTGGATTTCAGATCAAAATATGTCTGTGTTCTCCTGAAATCACTTTATGGTCTAAAAGTGTCACCCAAAAGGTGGTACATTAAATTTCAGGAAGCAATTCTGAAATTGGGGTTCACTACTTACCACTTTCATCCTTGCATTTTTATCTGGCGTGATGGAGGAAAGTTTGTGATGCTTCTGCTCTATGTCGATGACATTTTAATGACTGGAAACTCCAAAAGCAAGCTTAAGGAGACCAAAAACTGTCTGAGAGCAGAGTTTGAGATAAAGGATCTCGGGCAACCCAGGAAGTTTCTGGGAATTCAAATCAAACGAGATCGTGAGAAAGGTTTGATGTATCTTCACCAAAGGGATCATATTGATGCAATGCTGAAACGATTTGATCCCAATGGTAAGAAAACTGCGGACACTCCGATGTCAGCTCAACCTCCTCACTCCTCAACTGAACAGTCTGGTGATGCAACAGATATTCCTTACAGGGAAGCTATAGGCTCTCTGTTGTATCTCCAGAGCGCAACGAGACCAGACATCTCGTTTGCCACCAATGCCCTCAGTCGTCGCCAGTCAAATTATACCTTTAATGACTGGAAAGAGGTTCTTCGGGTATTTCAATACCTGAGGGCTACAAAAAATTATGGTTTAGTTTTTACAGGAAATAAGAAAGGTTTAGACTGTTTTGTAGATGCTGCACTTGGGGCTAATGACAGTGCTGGTTTGTCAACCACTGGATATGTGATTCAGCTCTTCGGTGATACAATTCACTGGAGAACGAAAAAACAAAATCACGTATCACTCTCTGCTCCAGAAAGTGAATATGTGGCACTTTCCATGGCTTGCCGAGAAGTTGTAGGGGTCACTGCTCTCTGCAAACACGTCCTGAACATAGATTTGGTTCCAACTATGTTTGAGGACTGTCGCCCTGCTATTGCTCTCACAAAAGTTGAAGACTCAACGACATTGCGTCACCTCGTTAGACTCTCCTTTCACTTCATAAGGGAGAAAATTAAAAATAAAGAAGTTAAGATAACTTGGATCAGCACTGACTCTCAGTTAGCTGATACATTCACCAAAAACTTGCCTAGGGAGAAATTTGTTAAATTCAGAGATATGTTGTTGACAGAAGTCAATTCATGTGACTAACGAGATACTTTTTCGTTCACAGATAATCTCTGCTGATGTAACGGAGCCTCTTGCTTTATTTCTGACCAGGCATTCTTCTTGACTGAAAAACCCGGAAAATTCTGTCTTGGTGTACTTAGACCAAGCTCATTCAACGCTTCATTGGAGAAAATGGACCACATTCGTTACTAAAGGAGCCAGTTTCTCTACATTTAAAGTCAGTTCGTTAAAGTTTATAACATTAGTGCTTACCGGGGAGTGTTGAATTAATAAAGGGTTATAATCCCTAATGTTCTTGATCCATATGTTGTGATATATAAGGCACTGCTATTGGAGTGCCATCTAGTCGGGTTTGTTCTGTATTACTTATGTGTGGATGTCTCCACTTCTCGTACTGTGTATTACGATGGCTGTGATTCTTTGTGTCGATCTCATTATACAAGTTTTAGTTCTTTTCTAATTAGTGAGTTCGTGTTTCATTCTATCCTAGTACAAACGGTAGTTGTACCTATAGGTAGAACGGTATTTAATATTTAAATTGCGCTCCGATCTCCGGCCTTCTGCCGGATAATCGGATAAAAACAGAATCATGAGTGTGAATCGCAAAAGAGGTCTAATCTCCGTTCGAATTTTATCGGACTAAAATGCGATCGCTGTTCATTTCTTTGATTTGTAAACAGTTTTGCCTTCTGCGTAACCAGTAATCAAATTTCCATATGAAGCTTTCTATTTTTCCAATCGAGTGTGAAGCGTTTAGTTCTTTCTAATAAACTTGATTGTGAAGGTGTGAAGCCAGTATGGTGTGGTAGGTACTACCTAGCTGGTAGGTAAAAAAAATGTTGGTGGTTAAAAAACGCTGCAAATCATTGCTCAAAAGCTTCTTCATTCTTCAGATCACTGATCAGCTGAGTGAGCTCCGAAGCCATTTTCAATCCTATTGAATGAAAGTGCTCTTCCAGGCGTCTCCAGCATTCGAGGAGATCTTCTTCACTCCTCAGATCACTGATCAGCTGAGTGAGCTCCAAAGCCATTTTCAATCCTATTGAATGGAAGTGCTCTTCCAGGCGTCTTCAGCATTCGAGGAGATCTTCTTCACTCCTCAGATCACTGATCAGCTAAGTGGGCTCCGAAGCCATTTTCAATCCTATTGAATGGAAGTGCTCTTCCAGGCGTCTTCAGCATTCGAGGAGATCTTCTTCACTCCTCACATCACTGATCAGCTGAGTGAGCTCCAAAGCCATTTGCAATCCTATTGAATGGAAGTGCTCTTCCAGGTGTCTCCAGCATTCGAGGAGATCTTCTTCACTCTTCAGATCACTGATCAGCTGAGTGAGCTCCGAAGCCATTTTCAATCCTATTGAACGCAGGAAGCTGAAATTTGAGAGGGAAGGTCAAGGGAGAATACAGATGGTGGTAGGTGCTATTGACGGAGAACCAGTGATCTATACAGAAGGGTGATCTATACAGAAAATAATAAACCTTTGAGCAATGATTTGCAGCGTTTTTCTCTTAGAAAAAAGTTATGAAGCATCTGGTAAAGTAAACAAGCAATTCAAAAAATCAGTTATACATTTTTTATTTATTTGTATACATTTATACAAACTATGTATAAAATGTAAAGATGAACTACATATGAAGACCACAGGGGAAGAACACACCAAGGCGAAAAATAGGTTATGACGGTTTCTTATAGATTTTTTCACGGCGGACTCGATGGTGACAACCAAAATGGGCAAAAACGATCCAATGTAGGAGAAAAATGCGAGAAACGAAACACCGTACAGGGGAAGAACGCACCAAGGCGAAAAATAGGTTATGACGGTTTCTTATAGATTTTTTCACGGCGGACTCGATGGTGACAACCGAAATGGGCAAAAACGATCCAATGTAGGAGAAAAATGCGAGAAACGAAACACCGTACAGGGGAAGAACGCACCAAGGCGAAAAATAGGTTATGACGGTTTCTTATAGATTTTTTCACGGCGGACTCGATGGTGACAACCGAAATGGGCAAAAACGATCCAATGTAGGAGAAAAATGCGAGAAACGAAACACCGTACAGGGGAAGAACGCACCAAGGCGAAAAATAGGTTATGACGGTTTCTTATAGATTTTTTCACGGCGGACTCGATGGTGACAACCGAAATGGGCAAAAACGATCCAATGTAGGAGAAAAATGCGAGAAACGAAACACCGTACAGGGGAAGAACGCACCAAGCCGAGCGCAACCGGGGAAGAGTGTGCCAACTTTCGGGATCCCTCCCCCAGGTCGTATTCCCCTACCTGATGGATCTCTGTGATTCACGCGGTTTTCCTGGGTTTCACAGTATTATTTTCGATTGTTAGCGGCGATCATTATTATTTTCTTCATACCAATACGTTTATATGAGACTGGTGTTTGTTTTCTTGAAAACGGTGAAACAAAAATTAATTTCCTGGATTTTATTCTATTAAAATATTTTGCAAAACTTCTTCGTGAGTGAACTTTTGAAAATACCAAATCATTATATATATTATTAAAATGTCACGAAACCGTTATGCCCTGATAAAGAGAGAAATCTTATGGTAGGATACTATGAATAAAACCAGCAATACACGTTCATGGTGCGTTCTTCCCCTGTACAGATGGACCTTTGCAACTTTGGATAGCAATATGGAGTTTTAAAATACTTTTTGCAGTAGTTTTGATTGTACCACCGCATTCTACAGTACGCTGAGGTACAAATTCCATTTTTTTAAAATGGGGTATTTCGGTGGGTCAGAAATTCAGGTTTTTGACCTCAAATTTGGATTCAGCACCCTTGAAAACCATTATACACCAACTATTAGCCCAATGATACTATAACATGTGGTAGAAAAATTAATTAAAGAGATCACACGTTTGAAAAAGGCGGGCCGCTATAAATGCACACACACTAGGCAAGGACTACGCCGCGGACAGCCCCGCGCGCGCGTGTGAGTAGAATGTTGTAGTATCCAAGAGGGGTTTCTGTGCATGGATACTTTTTCAAAGACAGTTGGCTAGCTACGTCACGATTGGCTAGCTACGTCACACCATTCAAATCTTCAACTTTCCTTAGCTTCTCTGATTTTTAAAAACATTTTCTCGACGAACAGACCCGATTACCGTTATTCCTGAGCCATACTCTTTTGAAAAAAAAAAAAAATAAATAAAAAAAAATTGACCGAAATACCCCATTGTATCGACCAAATTCAAACTAATATTGGGTTTTTGCCGGAAAAAATTATTTCCTGAAAAGTTTACAAAATGGGACATGGTGCGTTCTTCCCCTGTAGTCTTCATATTATATTGGACAACAATTACACGCTCCAAATTATCAGGTGTAAAACAGTGTCACATGTCACTTAAAATTTCTTTCAATGCAGAACCTCCCTCCCTCCCTCCTCCCTTTTCTCTCTACATCGCAAGATACAATAGGCAAAAATTTAAAAGTAAATTTAAAACTCTTTTGGAGAGTAGGGAGAGTCCCAAGAGCTGTCTTCTCCTTTGAGAATTTTCGCGATTTGAGCCACTGAAGACCACCCTGGATTTTTCGATAGGACCCCCTCCAGTTTATCCTTGGCGGCTTTTCCAGTTGTTCCATGCCAGTGGGAGCTTTTTTCGAGCAGGTCGGAAACAGCACCTACGGCAGAGCAGAGATCCATCCCCAGTTGGTTTATCAAATGGGGTATGGTACTAAAGTTGGCATTTATAAAGGCCAAACGATGGGCGATCTGCCTGTCCTCCAGAGCGTCCATGGTTTTTCGAATAGCCAGGGCTGGTAAAATATGCTGCAAAATATGCAAAAATCCCCAAAATGACCAAAAAATGCTAAAATCCCCAAAATGACCGAAATATGCAAAAATGTGCAATTTTAATTTAAACCACCGCATACCCTTCAGAAACCTTCAAAACGTTCAAATACAAAGATATACCGCATAATGAAAGATATGCAAAATATGCAAGTTCCGAGCTCTAATCATCACTATCAAGTGCTTACAAACAACATCACGGTTGAGTTCTTGCTGAAGGGATTTCTATGTGAATGAAATTAGTATTGCAAAACATATTGCTAAGGGGGTCTCAGTCGGTCTCCGTTCAATCCTCGTTTCGGGTCAGTATTTCGCCAAATCGAAGGTGCAAAAACTTGAAAAGTTGTACTTAAATTGGAAATTTTACAGGATTTAGAAATTCATTAGTGCACGGCCCTAGGGAATTGAATAACTAAAACTTTGCCGCCGAAATCATCAAAATCGAACAATAATTGTCAGAGAAAAACGGGAGAACCGTTAATTCAGTTATGTTTTTCCCATAAAATGTAGATAAATTTGAAATTTTCAATGCTTTTAGAAATTCAATAGTGCAAGGCTCTTCGGAATTGAAAAACTGAAAGATTGCCGCTGGAATCTTCAAAATCGAACAATAATTGCCAGAGAAAAGTGGTAATAACCGTTTATTCAGTAGTTTTTCCCATTGTTCGATTTTGATGATTTCGGCGGCAATATTTCAGTTTGTCAATTCCCAAGGCCCTTGCACTAATGCATTTCTAAAATCCTGTAAAATTTACATTTTTAGTAGGTACAACTTTTCAAGTTTTTGCCTCTTTGATTTAGCGAAATACCGACCGACTGAGACACCCTTAAGGGGGTTCATGAGTCGGTTCTAATTTAACACTTTTTCATGTACCTGTTTCTCTGGATATATTCATGATATCTTCATAATTTTTTTTTTAATTCTTTGTCTACTCTCCATATAACCACTGAGTGAGTTTCAACTCTGTTGTGCAAATATTATTTTACCTGAAAGCAATATAGCAAAACAAATTTTTTGTGTTTTTTATGTTTATGATATTTTTTATTCTAGCCATGTTTCTGTTTGGAGTTTTTCGTCCAAACTTGTTCAGTGAATGTGAAAAATACCCCTTGACAACATAAAAAAAAAATCAAGTTACCAGCTCTATTGGTTGCCGAGAAACAGGTACCTGAGAGATAAAAAACAGGGGTTTTTCGGTTTGGAGAAAAACCGCGATTTGTGAAAGGTTCCGGTTTTTGAGGTATTCGATCCAATTGCTAATCATTTCATGTTGAAGACATTGAAAATGAGGTCTGATTATTCCTTATCCACGATTCTTATCAGTAAGTGTTATCACCGGTAAAGTGTCCGTTCGTCATATCACTTACTGATAAGAAAAATACATCTCTTGTGCTTGTGCTTGGTTTTCGCTTCCCCCGTTCTCTGTATATCTTCCCGGCTTTGTTTGTTGGTTTGGAACTAGTCTCAAACAAAACTTATAAGTATGATAGATTGTCTTTCATTACTTATCGTTGAGTTTACTAGCATGAGTATGAGGTAAAGAAATGACGTAAGAATAGCATTATTTTAACTCCATTTTCACCCAGCTTTCTCTCCGGTTTCGTATGAGACTAACTTGATGCTTCATACTTTCTTTACCTTTTGCATGATGGCTCCTACCTTAGTAGTTTTTCAGTTTTTAGATACAATGCCTCGGACTAAGAAGATTTTCGTAAATAGAAAACAGAATCTAAAGAGAAAGAGGCTTCCTAGCACTGTTGAAGAACTATGAGCAGTGCAGCTCCTGGAGCGGAGAACAGCCATCCTCCGGAAACAGCGTTCGGCTCCTCAATCTTTGAAAACTCATATCTCCGTGTTCCACTGCTCAAATTAAATGTTGTTATATACCAAAATGTGTGGAAAGACCTGCAGAATTTTATAAAAATAGAAACAAAAAAGTCGAAAAAGTTTCGATTTTGACTCATGAACCCCCTTAAGTAACGCAAGCAATCCAGGGGACTTCCCATGGGATCAGCATTATGTCAATTTAAACCAGTTGGTTAGCGATAAAACTGTTCCCTCAATCTTGTTAAATAAGTATATAAAGCAAGAAACAGTGCTGTGGCACATAGCTTCCTCGTATCCATACATTCCTCGTATTCCGATGCATAGTAGTTAATCCCAAAACACCGATCTCTAAGTACCTTTCACTACCCTCATAGGGGACCATCTACACGCTAATCTGGACAATCCTAGAAAATTTCATCAAATTCGGAGAAAAATGTAAGTGTTATGCTAACTGCAAAGGAATTCACGTTTGCTCATGCGCAGCGGCTACTATCAGTCCGGGGGTGATGATCTTCATAGGGGATCATCTATACGCCAACATCCCTGAAAATTTCATCGAAATCGGACAGAAATTGTGGAAGTTATGGCTGTGGCAAGGATTTCATGACAGACAAACAGACAGACAGACACGGAACCAAAATTGTTCAAGAAGGTCTGAAACGTAAAACGCGAGTAAAATTTTGATTTTGGAGAACTTTTTTTTCAACCTTGAAAAGTAAACCTCTGCAAATTATTACAAAAA
Source organism: Apolygus lucorum (assembly GCA_009739505.2). Classification (NCBI taxonomy): domain Eukaryota; kingdom Metazoa; phylum Arthropoda; class Insecta; order Hemiptera; family Miridae; genus Apolygus; species Apolygus lucorum. The sequence goes on from CM019177.2 coordinate 56,038,698, forward strand.
AGGTTTATTTTTTCTATACAGGGTGTAACGGTTAAGGTCGTACAACCGGCCAGAGTTCAATTCTACAACCAATTTGTGACTTTTTTGTCTCTTGACTTTTTAGGACGTCCCACAGTAAGACTTGGGCGTCCTTATGCGATCGATCTGGGGTGAAGGAGGACAAGACTCAACAAAAAAAAAAAATAACCACACAGTAATCCGTTTTAGACCATTTTGAATCCAAATCCGCAAAAAAAAACCATAGGTGTATGTCTGTGTGTGTGTGTGTAACAAAATCTTGTGTACTCTGCACAGGCCTTAGTTCTCAACCGATTTTCCTGGTTCTTTCTTGTTTGACGCGGAAAACTATCTAGTTGTGCACTACGTCGCCGGAATTTCGAATTTTGCTTTTTAAGGGGGGGTTAATGCTCACAAAAACGTGCATTTTTGGGCCTAATAGGGTGTGCGCCTGGGTCGGAAAAACTGTTTATTGTTATTTTTAATCTAAGGTAGACCTCATTCTGAGAATTTTGGTACCAACCGCGACCTTCTAGCGTGTGTAAATCTTTTCCTATGAATTTTTAAAGTTTTGTCCGTTTATGACGTCACAGTTGGCTGGGGGGTCCCGCCCAGGCGAGAGGGGCGCGTGACGTCATAAACGGTCGAAACTTTGAAAAATCATAGAAACAGATCTACTCACGCTAGAAGGTCGCGGTTGGTGCCAAAATTCTCAGGATGTAGTCTACTTTCGATTAAAAATGCAAAAAAAATCAAGGCGCACCCCCCATTTTGTGTACTCTGCCCAGGCCTCAATATCCAACCGATTTTCGTGGTTATTTTTTATTCGACGTGGAAACCTATCTAGTTGTGCACTACGTCACCGGAATTTCGAATTTTAAGGAGGGAAAGGGGGGGTTAATGCTCAAAAAACGTGCGTTCGCGGGCATAATCCTGTAAAATTTGCCCAGGCCTCAATTTCCAACCGTTTTGAGTGTTTCTTTTGTTCGACTCATAAATCTTCCAAATTGCACACTATTTCACCAGAGTATCAAAGTACGCAAGAGGAGGGGGAGAGTGGGGGATGATATTCACAAAATATCCGATTATTCAATATTTCGGTTCCTTTATAGCTTACTAATGGGGTGTTTCAGTCAATTTTTTTTTCAATTCAAAATTATGGCTCAGGAATAACGGTAATCGGGTCTATTCGTCGAGAAAATGTTTTGAAAAAATCAGAGAAGCTAAGGAAAGTTGAAGATTTGAACGGTGTGACGTAGCTAGCCAATCGTGACGTAGCTAGCCAACTGTCTTTGAAAAAAAGTATCCATGCACAGAAACCCTTGGATACTACAAAATACTACTCACACACACGCGCGGCTCAAGTGTGAGTGCGTTAAGGAAGGCCCGCCTTTTTTTCAAACGTATGATCTCTTCAATTAATTTTTCTACTACATGTTACAGTATCATTGGGCTTAAAGTTGGAGTTGATAGGTTTTCAAGGGTGCTGATTCCAAATTTGAATTTCCAACCCACCGAAATACCCCATTGTATCTAAGCTTTGAAATTGAGAAAAAATTCTCATTATACCTCCGGATTTTCATGAATTATAATTCATGGAAAAAGAGAATAATTATTCTCTGTCCCATCATGGAACTAATAGTGGTGCCAGGACACCATAAACCGCATACTTCATGGGTTTTTAAAAGTTTTTTTTTGTGTTTCACCTTGAATACGTAATTGAATTTCGACAGATTGCCTACCAAAACATATAGATGAAAGTTCAACGTTACGAAGTATTAACGCTTTGGTGCCAGACTGGCACCATTGCCGGGGGGGGGGGGGGAGGGGGGTGAACTCGAATTCGCATGTTGGGTGTCGTAGATCATGGTTTTTAAAATGCTCTTCAAATTCGAGGCTCCCACGCCGCTAGAAATGATATGGTGGATAAGGGTGAGGGGGGGATCACTATTTCTTGCCTATAATCTATACCTACAGGGTATAAGCCTAACTGGTCTGCCATACGGTACCAGTCGATTCTACAACTAATTTGCAACAAAAAATGTCTCTTAGCAATTTTTTTAAACCCTTTGTTTTCGAGTTATTTTAACTCCAAACTTTTTTTTCGTGATTTTGACCTTGTCTGTAAATTGGTCATAACTCCATTAATTAGCTGTGTAAATTACAATTTGAAGATACCGTTGGAAAGACCATTAAATTTCCAATCGGATAGATGCCTTAACTTTTTTGTGAGTCAAGGTTGGAGACATGAAAACGTCCTCTCAAAAGAGAATTTTACGTAATTTTGGAAACCTCGCATTTGTTCAATCGCAAATTCAACTACGAGGATCAACATTTTTTCAAGATGCAAGTACAGTGAAAACTGCGCCAGAATCTCAGCTTTCCAATAGTATAATCAAAACATAATTTACAACCGTATTTAGGGGAGAATTTTGTGTCTGAACGCGGAAAAACTTGCACTTTTTCAACGAAATCAGCGCTCCGCCTAGTCGATCTGAGGGGTCGGACGATAGCAGTGGGCCGCGAGGCCTCCGGAAACAGGAGGCCAGAGCGCTGATTTCGTTGAAAAATTGCACGTTTTCCGCGTTCAAACACGAATTTCTCCCCTAAATTCGGTTGTAAAATATGTTTTGATTACACCACTGGAAACCTGAGATTCTGGCGCAGTTTTCACTGTTCTTGCATCTTGAAAAAGTATGGGTTCTCGTAGTTCGAATCGAGATTGAAAACATATTGTTTAGTAATGCATGCATTCCAGGGGACGTCCCATTGGATAAGCATTAGATCAGTTTAACCAGTTGTTAAGTGATAAAACTGTTTCACTCGATGAAATTTATTTATTACTTTAGGCAAGAAATACTGACACCCCCCCCCCCCACCATTATCCACCTTAACATTTCTAGCGGCATGGGAGCCTCGAATCTGAAGAGCATTTAAAAATCCATGATCTACGATACCCAACATGCGAATTCGAGTTCACCCCCCCCCCAACACCACCCCAACGCCAAAATGGTGCCAGTCTGGCACCAAAGCGGAAATACGTCGTAACATTGAACTTTCATCTGTTAGTTTTGGTAGGCAGTCCGTCGAAGTTCACATCCGTATTCAAGGTGAAACACACACAAAAAAAAAAAAAAAACACGATATAAGCGGTTTATGGCATCATGACACCATGTCCTGGCACCACTATTAGTTCCATGGTGGTACAGAGAATAATTCATGAAAATCCGGAGGTATAATGAGAATTTTTCCTCAATTTCAAAGCTTGGGTACAATTAGTTAGCAGTAAAGGAACCGAAATATTGAAAAATCGGATATTTTGTGAATACTATCCCCCCAATCACCCCCTCCCCTTGCGAATTTTGGTACTCTGGTAAAATCATGTACAACTCGGAAGTTATTTGAGTCAAACCAAAAAAGAAACACGCAAATCGGTTGGAAATTGAGGCCTGGGCAGAGTTTACAAGATTGTGCACGCAAACGCACGTTTTTTAAGCATTAACCCCCCCTTTCCCCCTCTTAAAAAGCAAAATCCAAAATTCCGGCGCCGTAGTGCACAACTAGATAGTATTCCGCGTCAAACGAAAAAAGAACCAGGAAAATCGTTTGAGAACTAAGGCCTGGGCAGAGTACACAAGATTATGCCCAAAAACGCACGTTTTTCGAGCATTAACCCCCCCTTTCAAGGCAAAATTCGAAATTCCGGCGACGTAGTGCACATTTAGATAGTTTTCCGCGACGAACAAAAAAAGAACCAGGAAAATCGGTTGAGAACTAAGGCCTGTGCAGAGTACACAAGATTTTGTTACACACACACACAGAGACATACACCTATGGTTTTTTTGCGGATTTGGATTCAGAATGGTCTAAAACGGATTACTGTGTGGTTATTTTTTTTTCTGTTGTCCAACTTCACCCCAGATCGATCGCATAAGGACGCCCAAGTCTTACTGTGGGACGTCCTAAAAATAGGAGGTTTCCAAAATTATTTAAAATTCTCTTTGAGAGGACGTTTTCATGTCTCCAACCTTGACTCAAAAGAAAGTTAAGGCATCTATCCGATAGGAAATTTAATGCTCTTTCCAACGGTATCCTTCCATTGTAATTTACACAGCAAAATAAAGGAGTTATGACCAATTTGATGACATAAGGTCAAAATCACGAAAAAAAAGTTTAAAGTTAAAATAACTCGAAAACAAAGGGTTTTAAAAAAAAATCGCTATGAGACATTTTTTGTTGCAAATTAGTTGTAGAATCGACTGGTACCGTATGGCAGACCAGTTAGGCTTACACCCTGTATACATAAAACGCCAACCGTACGTTAGTATGCACGGAGGGGTCGCGGGAATCGGAGTTTGGGGCGGGAGGAATCGTGTTTGCTTACTTTTAGTAGGCTAGTCAGCTAGTACCTACTAAATAAATTACATCGAGTGAACAGTTTTTTCGCTTACCAACTGGTATTAATTGACCCAATGCTTATCGAATGGGACGTCCCCTGGAATGCATGCATTACTTAACAATGTTTTATCTTAACCCCCTTAAAGTCGGACTTGTTCCAGTTTTAAGATTTTTTCGTATTTTCTACCTTACCTTGGTTTGCGTGTAGATGGTCCCCTATGAAAATAATCGCTCCCGGACTGATCGTACCCGCTTCGCATGCGCAAACGTGAAATCTCTGCCAAAGCAATAACTTCTACTCATCCGATTTTGATGACATTTTCAGGGCTTGTGCCAGTTGACGTGTAGATGGTCCCCTCCTATTAGGGTAGTGGAAGGTACTTAGAGATTGGTGTTTTGAGATTAACTACTATGCATCGGATCATCTATATAATCGGGTTATGGATACGAGGAAGGTATGCGCCACACCCACTTAGCAGACTTTTTTCATTCGTCGTTCCTATCTCCATAAGCTCCATCTCCAATCTTCCTAAGATCATTGAATCCACCAATATATTGGGTACTTATGCCAAGTTGTCTGAACATTCACAAACAGTTGTGCCATGTTGCTCTGACAGGGACGATATTTTCCGTCAAATCAACATTTTATTAGTTAAAAGTAATTAAACAAACCTCAAGGAAGTGAACATTTCAAAAAGTATGATCTACGATACGCAACATGAGAATTTGAGTTAATCCCCCCTCCAATGGTGCCAGTCTGGCTGTAGTACGTCGTAACTTTCATCTGTTAGTTTTGGTAGGGTAGACTGCAGAAGTTCACATTCGTGTTCAAGGTGAAACACACAAAAAATACGCGGTTTCTGGTGTCCTGGCACCATTGTGGCACGAAGAATACTTAATTCATGAAAATCCAGAGCTATATTGATAAAGTCATCAGTAAGCTTAATTACTAAGCTACGAGTATAATATACAGGGTGTAACGGTTAAGGTCGTACCACCGGCCAGGGTTCGATTTTACAACTAATTTGTGACTTTTTTTTCTTAACCCCCTTAAAATCGGACATTTTTCAACTTTTAAGATTTTTTCCGTATTTTCGGCCTTACGTCATTAAAACAGCCATAACTCCCTTGTTTTTCAGTCAAAATTAAAATGTAATTATACCGTTGGAAAGAGCGTTAAATTCTCTACCTCCCTAGTGTTAAATAAAACTTTTCAAAGAAGACTAATATGTTGAAAAATAAGCCCGAATAGTAAAATCTCGGAGATTTTTCGTTTTTTCAAACGTTTCTACACTAACTGAAACTGCCGGAAGAGCTGGAAACTGCCGAGGAAGAGCTGGTTCTTAGGTTTTCTCCTTTGATTCTATTTCGTTGACGAGTGATAATATTTCCCGCTAAGAAATATCGACGTCAACGTTTCCCGTTCGATGTCCCATCTTAGCTGTAAGTGGAGTCGTTTGGTTCGAAAAATTCAATACTATTTTGAAAAGGATGAGAAAACAATACCTTTATATTGAACGTTTTTGATTGAGCTATAGCATTTTGAAAATTTTAGCCCTCACTTTTCATCCCATAGAAGTGACTGACCAGTAAACTGTAGGTACCTAGCTACAGTTTACTGGTCAGTCATGTATCGCTGGCCCGCAAGATGAGTGGCACTTCTCGAAAAAAATCATAAAAATGTGTCACTCTTCCTGCCGTTAGACATGACTAAACTAATCGTATTTGTGGAGAAAAAAAAATTGAAAGTTTTCGAGTTGTGTCACTTTTCTTGCGGGCCAGCAATATGCACTGGCCCAGTATTGCAAACAGAAGCACAGAAAAGGAAGAATGAAGAAAAATGCTTTGAATAGTAATAAAAACTTTATTATACCATTTACTTCTTGCCAGGCAAAATGATACCGTCATACTGAAACAGAAAGAAAACAAAACACTGTTAGAACATTCAAAATTTGAATACTTTCCTTTATAAATCCAACATTTGATTAATTTGGGTTTATTATTTTCAATAATGAGCCTTTGGCATCGACCAAGAAATATTTTTTTTAACCACCCCTCAAAATATGTTGGTTTACGTTTCAAGGTACGTTGAATCCAAAAATCGAATAAAATTTTGGCCGTCCGTCCGCGGCACTTTCCCCACTTAGCATTGACCGATTTTGATGAAATTTGGGTATGGTGAAAGTCCATTCTGGTTCTCTACCAACAGGAGTGATGAGGACAAGAGGCAGGCGTACCGGCAACAGCCTATCTATGCCGAATGGGATGTCAAACACCCGAAACAGCCTCGCATGTGCTCCAGATTTGCCCAGCCGTGGTAAGACCCAGGTGTGCCCGTCACCTATTAGAAGCCTGAAGGATGGCTAGAGCCACACAACCTGGAACAGCGAGGTTATCGTCCGGACCTCTTGGTGGTAACACCAAGAAGAGCTTTCATTATTGATGTCTCAGTGGTCTCTGGCTCCGGCCAGAGATCACTCGCAGACATCAATGCTTCCAAAATTCAAAAATATGAAGTTGACGCATCACTAGAGGCTGCAGCAGCACTTGCAAACATTCAGCGAAACCAACTAAAGGTGATTGGAGCAACTATCACCAGGAGAGGGATATGGCATGGCAATTCAGCCAAGGATCTGATTCGGGCTGGTTAGCCACTGTTCATCCTGGAGTGGGTGACCACCCGAGTCCTATCCTAACAGGAGGATCATTCATCTGGTCTAAATTCAGGGCTACGGCCACACGACGGCGTGCCACGGCTCGAGCAAATGGGCCCCGTGGGACTTGGAGCTGAACTCGAACCCCATGGGGAGGAGAAGCGTCGACTGATGGCATAGCCGGAAGAGGCACAATCCTCCCTCCATCATTTGTGGGATAAGGTGATTCAACCTTGTCCCTCACCCCAATGTCCGAGGTCGGATCTCGGACCCTGATACCAAGCAGCCAGATGGACATGACTGCTGAAAGTGCTGTGATGTAAATATTCATGTACAATACCATCAATTGTAGTGGTGAAGTATTTTTTCCAAATATAAATTGTTAATGGTATGTAGACTCCATTTGGGGTCTAATCCCCGTTCAAATGTTAGCTGACTGAAATACGATCGATGTTTTTCTTCAAGTTGGTTGGTGGTAACAATGGCAAAGCCGTGTTCTTTGCAGACGAGTGATCTATATAGAAAAATAATAAACCTTTGAGTAACAATTTGCAGCGTTTCCGATTCTTGGTCGTGGATGAACCTCTGATCATCTCAAGCTAGGGATTGAAATGAGACGCGGATCAGGATTTTGATAGATTCACGAAATATTTTCATTCGTGGATCAACAAGAGATTAAACCAGGTAACCTGGTCCAGATTTAGGGACGGTTTCGACAATTCACTCCTGTCCTGTAGTTTGATTGTAAAAAAGGGTAATAGGGACTTGATGCCTTGAAGATACACCCTCAGGTCAGAAAAAATAAGTCCCTTTGAAGTTTATGATGGAGTGCTTGCATGAAGATTTGTGTGGATATTCAATAGCACAACAAACAACGGGGGTATTTCGCTGAAGCTTATTATACTCTGACTGTGATATGTGAATGTTTGTGATTGTGTTTATATGTTTGTGTGTGTTGTGTGTGATTGTTGGGCTGTATATTTCGGCTGTTGGCTCGGGGTTCTTGGCCGGCCTGGGGGCGGCCCCCTTGGCGCTTGTATTGAGATGGGTGGTCTTCCTGTATGGTGGACCGCGCATGTTCATAAGGGCTTCCTCTCCATTATTGGATTGGTTGCCCCAGGAGCCGCCGGGGCGGGTGGGTCCGGGCCGGCCTGGACACCTCGGCCGGTGCGGCGATGGTCCACACACAGTTGAATATTTATTCGTTGAATTATATCAAGGATTGTTGAGACTGAAATTATGCTTATAAATGTTGACTTACACTATGTACGAATATGTACCAACAGTGCGAAATAAAATATCTATCTATCTATGAAGTGTGGAAGTAGGTTCTTGGTTTTTCAAATCTCATATTTCATACATGAAGATCCCAATGAACAGGAAAAGTCAGCTCCATTATTGTTTATTTGGTATCTTCACTTAGACGCTGCAAATTACTACACGAAGGTTTATTATTTTTCTGTGTAAATCACTAGTCTGCGAAGAACACAACTTTGCTATGGTCACTATTTACCTGCTTCACATTCGTTTATTTGGAAGAAATAAACGCTTCACAGTAAGAAATAAAGAGTTGTGGGTGCCTTCATTAGGAAATTTGAATACTGACGGAAACTTGAATACTGAAGGACGATAAACTGAGTACAACTCGAAGAAACGAACAACGATCGCAATGGGGAATTTGCCTCACATTTTTTTTTTTTTTTTTCGAATGAGGGTTTATTTTTATGGAATAAAACCATAGTGAGCTGCTCGAAAACGCATCCAAAAAATTTAGAGAATTTAAGGAAGATGGAAATTTTAAATGTGGTGGCAATGGGTAAGAGGCAGCCATGTTTGAAACGTGACGGATATTCCACCAATCTGACTTCAAAGGAGGTTCTGTGGCGCTTACCACAGAAGCGGAACAACGCGAACTTTTACCTTCCGAGTAGTGCGCACAAGAGTGCGCCACGATCTGGCAGGAAGAACCCTGACACCAAATTGACCAAAAGAAACAGTATTACTCACTTTTTCACAATACGAATCTATCTACTAGTTTATCAAGCATTATTATTCTTCATCTTCTCTTATTTAGTTTCAAGATTTGAATCACATTATTCGAGTAGCCATTTCACTGGATCGTTTTGTGTGGCGTGCTAGAACTCTGTCTGTTGTTGCTTTCGCGTCGTTTTTTTTTTTTTTTTTTCGTATGACGTCAACAATACTCCTCGATTTTCGCGGTGTTTTGTAACAGAGGTTCACTTGTTTAGTCATTTTCTCCTACGGTAATTTTTTTCCGTTGGTTATTCCTAGTGTTAAACGTTATTCTAGTGCCCTATTATAGGATTTGCCTTGAAATTCCAGAATCTAAAATTGAGGCAAATTCCCCATTTGGTCAGCTAAAATTTTAGGGGAACGTATGGTTGACACAGCTAGTGGAAAGTGAGTTTAACGATTGGCACCCTAGTTTCGATATACACACACAGTCAAGAGGACAATGTCAATGTTTACGTTCACGTTAATTCATGCCATAGTTCCATTCGGATTACGCACTTTCTGCATTACGGAACACCCCCACTTCTCTTTTAGCGCATTACGCACTTTACTGACCTACGTGAACCCAGTTTTTGCGATTCACACTCGTGTTTCTGATTTATCGTAAGTCCAACCCTCAAGTTCTCACAGGGAGCGAACGGTTGGTCCTATAAAGCTCTGGGTGGGCTCGTTCGATTCTTAACATTCAATACTACATCAAATTGGTGCAAAACAACGATTTTATTTCGTGAGTATTCGAGCTAGGGCGCTTTTAAAATTACAACCCCTTAGAATCCAGAAGCTTCGCGGCACAACTAAACCCCAAATAAGCCCATACACCAAAATCCATCAAAATCGGTCCACGGTAACCAAGGAAAGTGCCGCGTACAGACGGATTTTTAAAAATTAGATTTTCGGATTCTACATTCCTTGAAACGTAAACCATCAAATTTGAGGGGGGGGGGGGGGGGTTAAAATTTTTTCTTCCTCCATTCCAAAGGTTTATTATTACAAATAATAAAACCAAACCTCAAAATATAATTGTATAGTCTCCTCAGCGAACCCGCTCGAATATTAATGATTCGGTGCGGTTTTGGGTTCAATTTAAGCGTCAAAAAAAAAAATCTTCCAATTTTAGACATTATTGATTTGTAGGATTTGTACCCAATCGAAAATAACGTGCTGATCCCAAATAGTAATATGTCCAAGACGGTAATTTCCCAACCCAAAACTAAGGGAGAGTGAAAGTTTTGTGGGACTCCGTGGTAAAGGTAAACTGAATTGAAAAATATTGAACGGAACGATGCTCACTTTCTGTTGGAACCACTTCATCGCGTCTTCTTTCGTCAGTCGGTGTTGGAATCCAACGACTCCGGTCTTCCTTCTTCTGTGGGCTACGTTGAAACCTGCAATAGTTCGTGAGGTGATGAAACGGGTAACACTACAGGAAATATGAGAGAATACTAAAGAATGAAAGTCTGCCTTTGGCGACGCCGAACTTCGACTTCCATCATACAGGTTAACGTGTACCAAAAGATTAGAGCTAAATGGTGGGTGGACTCCTACAGCGGAATTCGTAGACAAGGCTTGAGTGAGAGTGTACACTCACACTCAACTTTTCACCGGAAAATGTTAAAAGAGCAGTTACTTCAACTCACCGGGACTAGATCTTATCGTCCAGCCTCTGATCCTCAGAGGACCTCGAAAATTATTTGCACATCTAGCACAAATCTTCACATGGTGTGCGAGACCGGGATATTTTCCGAAGCAGTGGAAGCACACTTCTATCTGCATGATACCAAAACCTAATAAACCACCACACTTTCCTTCACCCTACCGATCAATCAGTCTATTGTCCGTTTTGTCTAACACATTTGAGCTTCTTCTCCTCCCCCACCTGCAGCTATACACGAGTCATCTAATACCAGACTAGCAATTTGGGTTTCGGCGATCACACTCATGTCCGCTACAGTTACAAAGATACACGAGCTGCATCAAAAATGCATTCCAAAAGCGCCAGTTTTGCATGTCAGCATGTTTTGATGTAGAACAAGCCTTTGATAGAACCTGGCACGAAGGTTTGCACCTGAAACTACGACCACACCTCCCTAATAACCAGTATACCATGGTACATCAATACCTAACTGATCGCTCATTTGTGGTGACAATCCAGAAAGAACACTCTACGACGAGAAAATTGATGGCATCCGTACCACAAGGAAGCGTCTGGGCCCCATACCTCTACTCCATAACATATATTATATTGTCATGACATGCCTCTACCATCCGGCCAAGACTTCTCTGGATTATACGCAGATGATCTTGTGTGTGCAGTGAGTCACGAGGACTCAGTGGTTTCAGCACGCAGACTACAGGAGCTTCTCGATGTGCTTGGGCAGTACTAAATGGAAGTTGAAAGTCAACTCACTCAAGTCCAGTGTAGTGACATACACATATAACCTTAAATACTCTGAGCCGCCTCTCTATTACCATGGGCAGCAAATACCAAAAGCAACCGGCCATAAATATTTAGGAATTTACCTGGAAAAACGGCTGTTTGGAAGTCGCCACGTTTCCCTCCACAATAAAATTGTGATTTATAAAACACTAATCCGACCCATATGGACATAATATGTCCATATGGGTCGGATTAGTGTTTTATAAATCACAATTTTATTGTGGAGCGAAACGTGGCGACTTCCAAACAGCCGTTTTTCCAGGTAAATTCCATATTATGGAATTCATATTATGGAATTAATGTATGGGGCACTTGCTCACGCTCACAATTCAGGAGCAACAACAAAATTCCATCCTCCAACGTCGTATAATACAAACACCTCCGTTTTTCAGCAACGAAACAATTTATAATGATTTCGAGTTGGACACTCCGACTCAAATTCTGCAACAACACCTGAACATATTTACTTTACGTGACGAAGACCATTTCAACCCTCTCGTCATTCAGAATACCGGAAGTACGGCGACTAGTACGACCTCGTTACATCATGGACATAATCACTTAACACCTACATTATTTTTTCTTTTCAAGCTCAAGACTTTCACCAAGTAAACCTAAGACTGATTTGTATTAATGCAAGCAATTTAACATAACCTCTAAAGTGCTACTTCCGTGAATAGTAGTGTAGTATCACTACAGTTGTTGTTAACAAAATTCCAAATTTTCCAATTAGAATACATGTTACAAAATTTCAGATTCGATCGTTCGACATCAATTTTCGCCGCCGTTTTTTTCGTGCTTTTCTCGCTGCTAATTAATTTGTGTCAATTCAGTTTCCGTTCTAAAAATTGCTAAAAGTTTGTTCATTTTTCATAATACATTTGATTATCTGTTGGAGTCAGATTGTTGTAATTTGTAGAGTGAGAGGAGAATATCTTCCCCCCTACAGTAGCACTGTAGAAAAGTGGTAGTAAAAATGAAAGTGCTGTTATTCTGTCATTGAGATATGTTTATTGTAAATGGACTCATTGAATCTAATAAATACAACAACAAAAAGTCAAAAACCCTCTCACTCAACGGTACGTATTCAGAGTTGACTCACTTAAGTGTGGAGGTCGCACGAGTTCACACTCAGCCTGAGGGTGCACACAACTCATTTTGAGTAGCACTTGATGGTGAGCTAGGGGGATATTTCCCTCCCTTATTCTACACTGATATTGAGTTACAACAGTAATGAAAGGTTCTATTAAACGTGTTTATTTGCGCTTAATTTCACCATTTCGTGAATCAGTGCATTCCTCATGTTGTCAGCTGTCTTGTGTGGTCTGAGGCAGCAGCATATGAGAACGCACTTCATGACAGCTCAGACTGTAAGAAGCGAGCAGCTTCAATAATGTTACCTACTCTAAGGGTGCGTTCAGAACGCAGAGGTAAGAGGGAAGCTAGGAGGCAGGATGGTGGGTCGAGACAGAGGGAGGATGACAAGTCATTCTCCCTCCTGGCTGGTCCGTTCAGAACAAAGAGGTAGATGAAGAGGTCAGGATAGAGGGAGGAATAACCTCATCCTCGATCGAACGGCAGCCAAATTGATTATTATCGGAAATTTAAACAGCAGATGATTCCAGAACCACCCCACAACGGAATACACTAAAAATACGGGGAATTTCACCATTTGATGCCACAGCGGAAGAGGATGCCGGGAAGTGCCTAGCTTATTAACAAATTAAATTCAAACAAAGAAGACTTTGAAACAGAGACGGAACTTGGTAGCATAAATTACATATTCAAAAATACTGCTTACAGATTATTTCAGTAACCCTGAGTTAATAAATCTTTCATGCAGAACGCACCTTTTCTAAAGCTTGTAACGAACAATTTGTTTTACTTCATTTATCCATTGCTGAACAAATAAATCCTAATAAAAACAATAGCAAATAAAATAAAACAACATTTATCAAACGTAAAGTACTCTAAATTAATGAACAACATTTCGATAATGCTATGTATATGGTAAAATAAATGATACAATTACTATATATATAAATATGTATAAAAATAAGTTATAAGTTAATAAATAGGAAGTATCTTACCAAATACAAATTAATTAAACACCAGACTAATATTATATTTATGTATAGTGGTAAATTTCTATAATTGAATCGTAACATAATCTACCTAGGCAAAATTGAAATCTAGAGGGTAACGAAACAAGGATAGGCCGCCATTGACTCATGCCATTTAGCCATTACTCTCTCCCAAAAAAAAAAATAAATAAATAAATAGGAAGTATCTTATTTAGCACAAATTAATTGAATACTAAACTAATATTACATTACATAATGATTTCGAATTTGAATATTATTAATATTTAATTTTGAATATTAAATAATAAAGTACTTATTGAATAAAAATATAAATTTTAGATTTTAATTCTTCTTTTTCCTGTAACAATTTTGTTTCTTTTGTACGCAACGCGAGTAAATAAAACATTCAAAAACACTAATTCATTCAACGGAAACCTTCCATCATTTACTTTCATATTCATATTCAATAAATAAAACAAAACTGTGGCGATTGGGATGAGAGTGGAGATGCGGCCTTGAAACAACCTATGACAGTCCAGGGAGCAGCGATGACATCGCAACATCGACCTCCCGCGATCAAAGTTTTTTGAAAACCAAACGACCCTCCAGCGTCCCTCTTAGCGCTACCGCCCCCATTCATTTCTTTGTACTTGTTTTCCCGCGATAGCCATCGACAGCGACGTCGACCCTCAAGCGTGCCTCTTACCTCCGCGTTCTGAACGCACCCTAAGCCTGACATGCTTACTGACCAAAGTTATGGGTGAAACTACGTGGAATTTTGTGCTCAAATTGGTGGAATAATTTATAATTGAATTCTGAACATACCTACTAAATTGAGAAGAAAAAAACTCAATTTCCGAAGGACATGTCCCCTTTTACACAAGTACGAGGACGATCAGACGTAGTTTGGGAATTAAAGACTTGAATCCTCTCTTTGTGGTCTCATCCTAGCATCACCAGACAAGGCCTGAGGGAAGGCTATTCCTCAGCTGTTTGTTATTGTTTAAAATATATCGACACCTTAAAGCACAAAGGCGCTATGTCCAAAAACGGAGTTTTTCAAAAAACGCAAAACACGTTTTCACCAGTGCACAATTCCTAAAATAATGGCTCATCACGCTAAACTCTTCAATTTCTTCAGCATTTGGAAGATGGATGGACAAAGGGCCTTCGTGCTTTAAGGTATCGATTTATTTCATCTCACATATTAATAATTTCTCAACTATTCATTGTCTCAATTACGAAGACACCAATCAGTCGAGAGACTCGTGGTCTTTAGAAATTAGCCCCCCCCCCACCCCCAAATTACTCCAACAATACGAACCTGGTCTTCCGAGAACAACGTAGAAGTCTAGACCGTAGATACCGATGCTAGGGTCGTACTTGATACCCAGATCGATGTGTTCCTGGATACCGAAACCGAAGTTACCGGTGCAGGAGAAGTTGTCTCTCCTCAACTCGTATTCTCGCACCTGAAATTGAAACGAAAGTTTTACAGATTGCACACAGATAGAAAATGCAAGAACTTCAAGGAGACTTCTGTTCACATTCGACGGGAAAGGGGAGGACTTCACTATTTCTTACTTAAAATACTAACTAAATTTCATTCTGTGGAACAGTTTTGTGCAGAAGGGAGCTAAATGAAAATTCGTGTTTTATCGCTCACCATTAGGTTTAAATTGACCTAACGCTTATCCAATAGGACGTCCCCTGGAATGCATGCATTACTCAACCATGTTTTTTCGTCTGTTAAATGAAAACAAAAAACCACAGATTGAGTTAACGTTACCTATGGAGTGTTGTAAAATCTAAAGCAACGTCAATCCCATGAGACTCACGTCTGAAAGTTAGCATCCACTCGATGCTCTCCCTAGCAGCTTCTTACGGAATGATGGTTCCAAATGTCGCAATAACTCTCTATTATTATTCTTCACAGTGAAATATGAACTTCGTCTCTTGCACTGCGGGAGAAGTTCATAAAAAACTGCAATTTCAACCGTAAATGTTCAAAATTCCCTCTTCCCTATTTTTATATGCTAGTAGGTAAATATCGTAGAAGTTGTAGTGATCTTCAGTATCAGCACCAGTCATGGAAAAAGTGGTGAGAGTTGCAAATAGATCACATTTAATGTAGCACAAGTTTACTGAGATTTGCCCTAAAGAGGACAAATTTGAACAACCGTGCAGATCAGTTAATTATCTTACTCAATTATTAGGAGTATTTTACACCAAACACCATTGATGACATTTGAAACACAGAGAAGCTATACAACAAATAAGGTTTGCCTAAGGGCCCCTTGAGGGGAAATGCTTGACCATGGCAACAGGCGAGGGGCTACCAACCCCAAACTTGCATTTAAAGAGAGAAAAACACAGGGAAACGGGTTACACTGACCCCTCAGTGAACCATAGCAGCTGTAGTGATCTTCAGTATCAGCACCAGTCATGGGAAAAGTGGTGAGAGTTGCAAATAGGTCTCGTTTATTTAGCACAGATTTACTGAGATTCGTCCTACAAAGAACAAACTCGAACAACTGTGCAGAAGATTCGTCAGCAACCAGACGGGCTTTTCGAACTTTCCTTCCAGGAGATTTGTAGGTAAGAATAGTAAACAATGTAGTGATCTTCAGTATCAGCACCAGTCATGGGAAAAGTGGTGAGAGTTGCAAATAGATCACAATGTATATAGCACAAGTTTACTGAGATTTGCCCTAAAGAAGACAAATTTGAACAACCGTGCAGAACAGATAATTATCTTACTCAATTCCAGAGGCGTATTACACACCAAACACCATTGATGACATTTGATACACAGAGAAGCTATACAACAAATAAGGTTTGCCTAAGGGCCCCTTGACGGGAAATGCTTGAACATGGCAACAGGCGAGGGGCTACCAACCCCAAACTTGCATTTAAAGAGAGAAAAACACAGGGAAACGGGTTACACTGACCCCTTAGTGAACCAAAGCAGCTGTAGTGATCTTCAGTATCAGCACCAGTCATTGGAAAGTGGTGAGAGTTGCAAATAGGTCTCGTTTATTTAGCACAGATTTACTGAGATTCGTCCTACGAAGAACAAACTCGAACAACTGAGCAGAAGATTCAACAGCATCCAGATGGGCTTTTCGAATTTTCCTTCCAGGAGATTTGTAGGTAAGAATAGTAAACAATGTAGTGATCTTCAGTATCAGCACCAGTCATGGGAAAAGTGGTGTGAGTTGCAAATAGATCACAATGTATATAGCACAAGTTTACTGAGATTTGCCCTAAAGAAGACAAATTTGAACAACCGTGCAGATCAGTTAATTATCTTACACGATTATAGAGGAGTATTACACACCAAACACCATTGATGACATTTGATACACAGGGGAGGTATACAACAGATGAGGTTTGCCTAAGGGCCCCATGATGGAAACGCTGGATCTTGGTAACAGTCGAGGGGCTACCAAACCTAAACACAAGGTATCAAGCAACGGCCGTTAACAGGTTTAATGAACCAGTTCCCGTGAGATCACCAGCACAGGCTCGGGAGATCAGCTGGATTGGTGATAATTTTTCGGGTTGGGCCGGTGGTGAACCCCTCTCCACATAAGTGGGTGAGACAATAAGTAGCAATGACCGAAACCACCAGAACCAATTCTGATCTTCCCTTTGGAAGATCAGCTGATGTCGTCTGCGACGCCAAGAATGGCAGTCAGAGATGGTTGTTTACTTCACTACTCTATTTAGGTCTGTACCTGATGCCTCATGGAGGAGGGAACTATGAATCCAGGTGATTCGTAATGTCACCGTCATCAATCACCTGAGAGGTGCAGTGTACGTTAGAGGTGTGTCGTTACCGGGACTGTGGAACGGAGTATCAACTTGTAACTGTTCCATGCAGTGACAAAAACTTACTGGTCCAGTTCCACGTATCAGGAAGCGACCTTGCCGATTCCACGGACCCAGCTGTCTTATCATGGAATGACTCAGAACTGGCAAGGGATCTTCCAGGCTGATTACCATGGAACTTGTCTCCAGTTCAGTTCCATATACCGGGAAGCCCCCTTACCGATTCCACAGACCCAGAATATATCGAATTATGGAACGGCTCTGAACTGGGATCTTCTCAACACTTTCCATGCGGGTCCCAAAACGGCGATTTCATCACCAACGCAGATCCCAAACAGGGTGGTCTTCCGGACAGCGCGGGGTGCCTACCGGTAGGCACTTTTTTGCCGCTCTACTGCCATCTGTTTCTTCTTAGTTGAACCAGTTGGTATTTTTTTTCAAGAGGATTTCTCCATGTGATTTCGTTTAGTAATACCCGTTCTCCACTAGGTTGCGTTCCAGGTACAAAATGGGTTGCTATTTCGCCCGAAATTAGAAGTTCATACAACGTATAGAAAGCGCTCGAAACGTCAGCTGCTCAGGGGGTAGGATTTTGTTTGCCTACCGGTAGGCGATCCGCGCTGGCGAGAGAATTACTTTTGCCTGCCGGTAGGCAATCCGCGTGGAATGTGTTAAACAGCAACGATAAGTTATTCTTTCCTCGAAATGTTTGGTCTCTATAATTAAATGACTCTTTTTCAACGCTTGTTTGAATTCTTTCCTATTGTATTGCAAGTTGAGATCATGAGAGTGGGACATGCCTGCCTTCAGTAGGCTGTACCAGTAATGGAACTGTACTGGTAATTTGGTCACTGTAACGTTTTCCACGGAAATACCTAGACTGACACACCCCTAGTGTAAGTACTCCAGAGATTTTGGCCTCTTTAGTGATATCTAGAGTTTGAAGCACAAATTGGTACCCAGTGATACATCCTGATGATAAAATAGATCATAAAACACTGGGTTCTCTTATGATATAAATCAACTTACTTTCAAACCGCGCTCCAGAATTTCCTCTGCTTTGGCGCCCCTGACGGTGCAGTGAACGGCGATTTTTTCGTTACGTCTGATACCGAAGGATCGCACTGTGTATCTAGCTTTGGAGAACACGGGTTGCTGACCAGTCAGCTGTTCCAACACCTGGAAACAATCGAACAAAGTTTAGCTAAAGAATTGGTGACAACTTAAAAGTTAGCAATGCAACTGACAGACTAGACAAATTATGAATGATCAAGTACTCTAAGTGACGTTAACCCTTAATTTCCCACTTGTTCAAAAATTGTGTTTTTCGGATTTCTTAAATTAGATGTATTTTGACAAATCTACAAAATATTTGAACTGACGGTTACTCAAAGGCCCTATTACAGTATGTCAGCTCAAGAATGATATTTTTCCAAGGGCCACTTAAACATTATCTGTGACAGCAGAGTCTGTCTATAAATCCAAATTTTTCGGAGTAAAAGAAGAAAACTTGGAACAATGCTTGGTGGGATGTTGGGGTCTGTTATTTCTCATCAAGTACAGAACCAAGAAATAAGGTAAGGTTTTGTGTCAAGGTTTAGTTTGTTTAGTTTTGGTTCACTTCAATGGATTCGTGCTGCCTTAGACAGTGGCGCCATCTTTGATGAGGAAGCCGAACTAATAGCCTACAAGATACCTCGAAAGCCCTATTACAGTCTGTCAACTCGAGAATTATTTTGTTTTTTCTACACAATTGATAGAATAATTGGTAGTATGAATTAAGTATCATGAAATCAGCTTTGGCTTAAAATTTGGATGAAGTTGCTGGCAAAAATCGAACTTCCAAAAAGATACCAGGATATTAAGGGTTAAAATAGGAAGAAATTTGTGGAAGGTTATAAGTGCATGGAGTGTGTACGTACTACACTTCACTAAGTTGGCTCATGAACAAAAGAAAAAGGTTACAAAAGGCTGTAAAAAGTCAAAAAACACGAGAAACTCAATTATTTTTATGAAAATTATGATGTGAGTTTCAAATAAGTACCAGATAAGGTTACAAGGAACAAAATAATTATGCAGATTACAAAACATGGTGATTACAAACAGCGACGTTGGATCCATCATTCGATTAATACGGTACCTGCCAGGGCTTCCAAATCGAAAAACATTCATTTGTAATTGTTTCTTTGCAGAGTTAGCGTTTTCTTATGTTGTTAAGGACGAACCCAAAAAGTTACCGTATTTCACTCGTATTACTAGAAATTTTACAATATTCTTGCAATTCTAGTGTCGTTCATAGCTTCCAGTCAATGTTCATTATAGTTCATTTGGGTATCGTGTGTTTTGATTGGTGGGGGGGGGGGGAGGGATATGACTCCTGGCACAAATTTCGGGTCATTTTAAACATTGAAAATTAGGTGTGCTGTATTTTCTTCGAGTAAAATTTTACGAATCAAGTTCACAGAATGGAAAAGTTTCCACTGAAACATTTAATGTTTTAGAGAATAGATTCTCAACAACTTTGTATTAGTTTTTCTTTAGAGAATGGGGTAGTTGCATGGGCCGGAATTTCGTGTTTTTGACTTCAGATTCGAATTTAGCGCACTTAAAAACGAATATGGACCAGTTTTCAGTTCAAAATTCCATTTAGTTTAGCCGTATTTCAATAAAGAAGTACCATCCTTTTTAGTGTTGGCGGGCCACACCTCTTACGTCATCCCCAAACGAGAATCTCACGATAGAGTGCGTTGAGATCACTGCAATCGAGGACAATTCGAGTCAGAAACATTGAAATATACTTGCAAAATGATAGTGATGATTAAAAAAACTTTGAAATATATTTTTCAGGTTTTTTATGTTTGAATTAATCGTTTAAATTGAAAATTTTGAAGCATAATTTTGGCTGTTTTGCCGATGCCCGGGGGGCACATCAGCGCGGGGTACTTCGATAGCAACCCCGTTATCATGTTATCAGTTTTTCGGTTGGCCCTTTCTCGTAGTGCGGTCCGAGTTGTTACAGTTGTTAGTTGTTATAGTTTACACCAGTATTTACCATAATTTATTAGTTGATTGGTTTGGAAAAGATAATGTTCACTGTAAAGTTTCAAGAAGCTTTTAATAAACGCTTGCATACGAGTCTGCAACACATGTCTTCATTTTTTCTCGCTACCCGATAATCTGCTTTCGAATGTTGTTGATAGTTCGTTTAACTCAGGGGTATAAGTATTTCATTTTCTTCCGTAAGTACAACGGTTTTGGCAGTATATCATTTATGCGTAAATGTAGGGCTTTCCAACGAATGGTGAACGATTTTTCTACGAACGCGAATGACGAAGATAAAGTTCGATAGGAACAACTTGGCTGTAAGTAGAAATCGTCAGAAAAACAACCGTAACTTTTTTTTCATTTATGTACCAAAGTATTGACATAAAATGTCAATATGCCAAAAAGGAGAGCCATCGACTAGTTTCGAGGTGGCTTCCCTGGAAAATATTCCGTACATAAATATTGGCATGTTGTACGATTTTTACGTCAATAACAACAAGTTCGCCAGCGCCGAAATAAAAGGAGCCAATAATGTGAGGTAAGTTGACACTTTTATAGTAAAAGGTCAGTTGTAATTTTGATTTCTTGTGTGTAGTACTTTTTCATCCAAATGGTTGCTCATTTATTGGAAGTTTCATTGTAGTGTCATTATCCAGTACAACGTAGTACCAATGAGTGTTAGTAAATTGTTAAATAAAACGATGTTGGTTATGTCCAACTTAGAAGAATCTAGCAAATATGCGAGGTTGTGGCTCGAGTAACACCAGAACACCGCATTTCTTCACAACCATATGAGGTTTCAGTTACAGTGGAGGGAATGCCAGTAGGAAACAAAATCTTTGATGCAACATGTTTCGATTGCGCAGCTAGCAAAATTCAGTATGAAAGCACCACAAAGTGTGAGTGATTCTCCAATTTTATTGCCACAAACGAACGTAAACAAGGGTTGCTATCAAAGGACCCCCCGGCACAGTACCCCTTGCATCAGGGTAACAGTGGTGTAGGGGTCTCTTGGCCCCCTTCACACCAGTGACGTAGCCCCCACCCCGCAGTGTCCAGGCCGTGTGTAGGTTTTCCCGCCTGAATCCGAAATCCCGTTTTTCGAAAAAATCTCTAAATTTTTAGGAAGCGTTTCCGGGAGTTTTATTTGCAGATACGTACTTCAATAGAGATTCTCTACACAGAAAAAATACAAAAAAATATCATGCAACTACCCCATTGTGATAAAAATATCGATCCGCTGAAAAGAAGGTCACCGATATCTGACAAATCATTTCAATTCTTTTGAACAGCGTTTTTGGTAGTCCAAAGCATGAGTGTACCGAATTATGATATTTCTTAGAGAATATTCTTTCTTTAGCCCTGCTCGAAGCCGATAGACTACTGACTCAAAAGCTACTGTTGACTATTGAGGAAAATGTCGTCCAATGGTCTACTACTACAGCAGTATGAAATAAAGGACCTCAGAAGTTCACCAAACATAACCACAAATAAAAAGTAAATTGGGCAGCAACTGAAGGGGGATTAAGAGGCGATAGGCTATAAAACGTAATGCATAATAGTAACAAAGAATTCGTGTCATAACCCTCCCTGATCGCTGAATGAACCAATCATATTGGGAGAGCCAGGATGTGTCTCGTGACTAGGAGAGAATTCATACGCGATAAGAAACGCTGAATGAATGCATCGACAGCATTCATGTACCCTCCGCTAGGTTGCGAACGGTAATGTTCATCATTGAATGCACAAGATAAACATTAACAACATTAATTGGAAATATGAGAATGACAATTGCGTCTCGGTGCACCGCCCCGAGGGATTCCGAATGCACTCTGACGGCAGTTTTGTGAATTGGGACTTTGATAACAGTGATAACTGTTTGATTATTAATTTTTGTTGTGTCGTCCGTTAGCGATTTGTAGTGTCCCGTTTCGAATAATAGGGTGTGCGCCTAGGTAGGAAAAACTGTTTATTGTTATTTTTAATCTAAGGTAGACCTCATTCTGAGAATTTTGGTACCAACAGCGACCTACTAGCGTGTGTAAATCTTTTCCTATGAATTTTTAAAGTTTCGACCGTTTATTACGTCACAGTGGGCTGGGGGGTCCCGCTCAGGCGAGAGGGGCGCGTGACGTCATAAACGGTCGAAACTTTGAAAAATCATAGAAAAAGGTCTTCACACGCTAGAAGGTCGCGTGCCAAAATTACACGCTAGAATTTTGGTGCCAAAATTCTCAGAATGAGGTCTACGAGGTGTGTAAATAAAGTAATGAGACTGATCTTTTTTCAATTTTTTATTCAAAGAATATTATAATGCAATACTGTCTCCTTCAAAATAGTTCCCTTGGGAAGCCACACAGCGCTGGAGACGGTTCTTCCAATCATCATAGCATTGCTGGAACTCTGATACTGGAATAGCCTTCAGCTGGTCGGTTACAGCTTTTTGAATGTTCGCAAGTGTCCCAAAATGAGTTCCCTTGAGGTGATTTTTCAATCTCGGGAAGAGAAAGAAGTCACAGGGACTCAAATCTGGCGAATAAGGAGACTGAGAAGCTACAGGAATGTTTTTACTGGCTAAAAACTGCATTATTGAGATTGCAGTGTGACATGGTGCATTGTCGTGATGCAACACTCAGTTCATTTTAATGTTTGGTCGCACTCGAAAGACTCTTTTTCGAAGTCTTTCAAGGACAATGGAGTTTTTAGCCAGTAAAAACATTCCTGTAGCTTCTCAGTCTCCTTATTCGCCAGATTTGAGTCCCTGTGACTTCTTTCTCTTCCCGAGATTGAAAAATCACCTCAATGGAACTCATTTTGGGACACTTGCGAACATTCAAAAACCTGTAACCGATCAGCTGAAGGCTATTCCAGTATCGGAGTTCCAGCAATGCTATGATGATTGGAAGAACCGTCTCCAGCGCTGTGTGGCTTCCCAGGGGAACTATTTTGAAGGAGACAGTATTGCATTATAATATTCTTTGAATAAAAAATTGAAAAAAGATCAGTCTCATTACTTTATTTACACACCTCGTACTTTCGATTAAAAATCTAAAAAAAATCAAGGCGCACCCCCCATTCTGTCTTCTCATTGCTTTATTCATCCGGCTCGTTCTCTGATTTCTTTCTGGCTTGCTGTTCTGTGCAAGTGAAATAAGGGTCACTTATAATAAGTGACCCTTATTTCACTTGCACAGAACAGCAAGCCAGAAAGAAATCAGAGAACGAGCCGGAAACAGGCGGGGCGGGAAAACTAGTATAAGTCAAAAAACCTAATTTTACAGGGAAGGCCATTTTTGTGGTGGGCCTGAATATGGTTCTGTTTGTACTCTTCTTAGTTTGTACTCTGCTTGTTGTTCCAGATACCCCTGGTTTTTTACTTTTAAATTACTATTTGATAGTTGAACCAAAGATGCATTTAGTGCATTTTCCAATAACTTTTTTTTTCGCTGTAATTTTTGACTTATACTGTTTCGACTTTTAAGAAAAATTGACTTATGTTTCTAAAACCACTCATCATCGTACCTAAATTACTGAAATTTCACTTGAATTCGAAGATAAAATTCAATTCAAACACAGAATTGATTATTCTTTTACCATGTACTCGTATATAGACAGTAAGAAACAAGACAGTAGCTAGGATTGTAATAAAGTTCCATACATCAAACTTTTCTTGATTATTCACAGTATTTGTTTAGAAGCAGACAGGGATTTGATCTATAAAAATTGTATAAAAACAGGCCCGAGCAATTTATTCAAAACATATGTTTACAGAACACGGGTGAAAATGATAGTATTATTATTACCTATTGTGAGTAATGGAAAGTAACAATACTTAATTAATGTTTGGTAGGTATTGACAAAAAAAATTAACAACCTTGGTAATTACCTACCTACTTGGTAATTACCTAATTACCTACTTGGTACTTATTGAGTTCATCAGGAGATAGGGTGTTTCCATCTAATAGTGTGGTATTACTAATATTCCATCTAATAGTACGATAGAGTAACATATCATCAACATTATACTGAAAAATGGTGGGTGGGAATTTCGATTAAAAATAGTAATGGATGTAAGAAGTTGGTGTGCCACCTGTTCTGGTGCCGCAACACACGTTTTCTCGCACAAATCATCTATGGCTGGGTACTTACGACTGAGCTACATGCACGAGATTCTGGGATATGTTTCTTATATAATTGGTGGATATTATACTGAAATTTGGTTGATTCCGGATCAGTAGGTGAAAAGTTATGATCGCCCGATTTTGGGTGATAGCTGATTTCAGTGGAAATTTCGAACACTTTCGCACTTTACAAAAAATGGTCATCTTCAAATTCCTCCAAACTCTGGTGGATGTTAGAGTAACATATCCTCAACATTATACTAAAAAATGGTGGGTGGGAATTTCGATATAAAAAAGTAATTTACTTAACAGTATATTCAACTCTGCATACTGTTGTACCTACCTATTACCTATCTTGTCGAAAGCACGAATTAATACCGTTGTAACTGCTTGTCTATAACTCTACAGGCTTTATTCATGTCAGACCTTTAAGAATATTTCAGTGGAGATCCGTTTTTTGATGGATTCGAGAAGTTGGGCGAATAAGTTCTGTTGTGAGGGAATGATGACATCATTGTGGCCGCGCGGCTCGGAAAGTGTTGCGGGTTAGTCTAGGCGTGCCTTAAATCTATGGCTGGGCGTCTATGGCCCATTTCACACAGGTTTAGGTACCACTTACTGTTTAATACGAATTTTGACAAAACGTCAAAACAGAAACACGAACAGTAAACAACAGAAAAGGGCAAAGTACAATAGAAAACAGTGTTGCCCTAATAGTTCAAGTCAGGGCTTCCAACCAAATGTTTGTGGTCATACTAGTATAACCTGACATATACTATTTTGAACGGTAAACTAAAGAGTAACTTGGCGGTATTCATAGTAAAAGTTGACCTATACTCTCAGTACCATAACGTCTTATGGCTTAATTTGACTTATACTGTTGGTAACCCTGCGTTTTCCTGGCTATAGCACTGATTTTGACCTAAACTACTTTTACCAGCAAGTGGGAAAGACCTTTAAGAATGTGTAAATGACTTAACTCATTTTGATCATTTTTTGACTTATACTAGTTTTCCCCCCCTGCCTAGTATTGCTCGGCATGTCAGAGACACTTTTTGCTCGACATGAGTCGTAGAATCTCAACTTCAGTCGTAGAATCCCAGTGTCAGGTACGTGAGTTCAACACCCCGTATAGAAAATAGTAAATCGTGCGATAATTTTCACCCTTCTTACATCATGAATCTACAGTCGAAATTTACTGAATTGACTGAATTTTTAATCAACTAATTTAAATGTTGTGATATTATACTTTGGAGGTCTACCTAGTCAAATCACTAAAAATAAAGACACTTTTTTGAATTGCTTGTGTATTTGTATGATTCGTTTTCGTATTCCTACATTCTTCTAACTGTCGCTTTGCAATGTTATTGGTGCGCGGGAGCAAATAAGGTTTGGTGTAGGTATTTATATTATCTAGCATCCTATAATACAAGACAGTGGATTGGATATTTTTGTCTTCAATAATTAAGTCCCTTCTAGCAGTAGCTCAGTTAGGAAGAGCTCTCTGAATACATTCTATTGATCTGAATCGGTAATATGAAGTGATAACTAGGCTGTTACACCTATATTAGTACGAGGGGAACAAGGAGACGTTGGGGTTACAGAGAAGAAATTTAGAAAAACTTGGAGAAATTTCAAAACATTTTGAAAAGAAGGAAATTAATATTTATGTTGCCTCAAAACATAACTCCTTTAATGCCGTTACTTTCCACCTACTCTCTTTTTGACATCTACTTGAGCCAGAATGAATCTTCGTGATTATATATTAGGACCAGTAGTTGAGACCTTGAGTTGGGCTTTTTTTTCTCTACCATTGATAAAATAATGATTGTACTTGGGAATACTCCAGTCTTTCGGTGCCTCATGGGAAAAAATTGATTCACCTCATTGTAATCACTGCCACAATGTTCAAGGGGTAGATGATATGAACGAAACTTTCCTCACAACGGAAAGTATTGCTCCTATATGATAGAACCCATCCTGAGCCATCTCAAAATCAATTTCGATTCTACCGCAATGGAAAAGCTATATCAGTTTGCTAAGGATTATCAATTGTCATTCTGACCACCATCACTCTCATGCCCCCTTAATCATTTACATACTTCTCATTCCTTTACTCACACCTAGTAATTCCCGCAAATCACAAACGATTATTATTAATTTTTCTATCACATCATAAATAATACAAAAGTTATCAACTTTGACATCGCAACGTCATCCACTACTTCACCAAAGTAATCATTAAATGTCTGGCATGGCTCCGGCCGAGACATTAAAATTCGAAGAGACTGGGAAAAAACTAGGTTTTGATAATCAATTGGGAGTTATTTAGTGTTCCATGACTTAAATAGCAACGATTCGGTGAAATAATTGGCGTGAAGTGAAAAAGGAACTTCCAACGTCAACTGAAGACGGAGCCGTGACGATTATAAACAAGACGTTTCGACCATTCCCATTTTCGGGGGAAATGGACAGTAAGTGATATCTAGTGAGTAAACGAAAATAAAATTATAGAAATCAATTCCTAACAGTTTCAGACAACCATTCCACAAATCGGAAACAAACCATTCCACAAATTCCTAACAGTTTCAGACAACCATTCCACAAATCGGAACATGGCCCACTTATCCAACGCCAACAAATATCCCTTCGCATGTTGTGACCAATGAAGGTAAGTTTGTTCTTGTGGGTATTATTATTCAATGTTATTGCCACTTATGAAGAATAATGACAACTAGGTAGGTTAGTACGGTAGGCACGTTAGGTAGGTGTTTGGGGAAGCTCACCTTGGCAGCTCGTGTCAGCCTGTCACCGGACTCTCCGACGCAAATGTTCAGGCAAAGTTTCCTGATCCGGACGTCTTTCATAATATTCTTAGACTTGTCTTTGGGATCTTTCTTCACCTTCTTGGCCTTTTTGACTTTGCCAGCAGCAGCCTTAGCGGGGGCAGCTGGGGCCGGGGCGCCTTTCTTCGTCTGTAATCGTAATCAACAACAAATATTTTAGCATGTTTACCTACCACTCAGTTTTGATTGAGCAGTGATTCTCTCGCTAGTAGAAAATTGGCACTTACACGAACATTTCAAGGCGCAAAAACTGGATTTACATACAAATTAAACGTCGAAAACAATGTACAACGTGTAGTTATGAGCAGCAAAACTAGGATAGGTTATGCAAGAAGGAAATTGGGTTTTGGGCATCTTGAGAAATAATCTACACCAAACCCATCAGTGAATCTTAGTTATTTTGGATCTGATGTGATGGGGATGCGATATAGAAATTGGGATGGCTGATAAATGCGATGATTTTGGATAAAATTATGAAAATTCTTACCGCAACCATGTTGATTTGCACGAAAACACTCACTGGAAAAGGAAAAGGGGGAGGCGGAGAGGAATATAGCAGTGTTGCCGGAGGTTTCACTGGCTTCAGCCTTCAGGTTGGCCACCATGAATTTTGTGGTGGTGGACGCTCAAAGGTGTGGAGGAAGAACTCGAAATTACCACACTCTATAGTATAGATACTAGGTCCATGCACTCTTCCTACCTCCCCAGTGAAAGCAGAACTTGGGAGAAGTTAATTTATTATTAATAACTCAAAGCGCTTATTAATTAGGCAGTAAGTTGGTCCATCGAGTTGTGGGAAGAATTCGAATGTTGTAGTGACAGTGTCCCCACAGGTAGTACTAGCCTTCCTCCATGATGAGTAGCAATATGGTTTATGACAACACTTGCTACTCAAAAATAGCAAGTAGCCGAAATAGCTCAGTTGGGAGAGCGTTAGACTGAAGATCTAAAGGTCCCTGGTTCGATCCCGGGTTTTGGCACAATCTTTTTGAAAATACAACTTTTACGTTATTTACAGTAACGTAATAAGAATAATATTCTTATTATATTATTATAATAATATAATAATTATAATATTTATATTATAATATTATTATAATTTTATTTAACTTATTAGGTACCTGCCTATAGTATAATATAATTATATTGTATTAACTTTATATTATAATATAGAGTAATAAATAATAGTATACATAGAAGTAGAAATAATTCAAGAATGATGTACCGGTGATGTACCTACCGCTATATTATAATATAAACTCAATAACTCAATGGGGGAATTTTCCTAATTTTGGCAATTTTTCTATCAGTTTTTCATTTTATGACTATTAAGTTGCTTCGGAAATTCTAAAATACCCTCTGAAATCATGAAACAAAATCTACTTGATTACAGGAGGGTTATGACCTGAAATTAGAAATTAGGATAATATTGACGATTAGCCCCTTCATTCTAATGCCCGAGGTAGTAAAAAAAAATGCCCGAGTATCTAGATAAAAATATTTATTCCCCTTTCTTGATGGGCCTAAGAACATTTCATGAAAAAGAAGAACTTCATAATTCTTAGGTATCCCTCAGGAGGAACAAATATATGTTTCCTTCACGTTTACCATTGTAACCGCCCTTCCCTGAAGCTGCGGTTTAAGCTTCCCGCCACCTCAAATGCACCCCAGCACACTCTGGCGGAAAAGCGCGCGCGACATCAAGCAGAGATACCAACAGCTGATGATAACCCGAACGAGCCACAGCCACCTGCACCTACCGCGCATGCGCGCCGCTCCGCCCCACCACCGACTGGAGTGGGGGAGACTTCGAGATCGCCTCCCTCCGCGTGACCCACCGGTCATTCTACGGTTGCCACTGCTGGTGGAGAGAGAGTGAGTCAAGGTGTATACGGCCCCCCCGATCCTGCAGTCGTACACCGTATTATCGCCCGTGAGCTGCCCTGCTGCCTGAGGATAACTCCGCAACTCTGCACCTCACACCGGACTCTTTGGATATCCGGCCCCTTCTTCTACACCGCCCTCGGGATCCACGGTAGGCTTTTGCCATTCCCTATAAACTTTCCTTCTTCGTGAAGACCTTTACTTCGAGCAATAGACAAGAGACTGAGAATTTAATGCTCATCATATAAACCATTTTTGCACTGTGCTTAATCATATTTAATATTGTAAATTGTAACTTTTATATTTGTAACTTGTAAAGAAACTTACCTTGTTTGAAGAACTCATGGTGTACGCCCTCAGCGTCCACCATCTAATATCGTACACCAAGTCGTAACGTAACACAAAGATAATAATCTATTTTCTATAAAAGTACACATATACTTACCATATACTTACCATTGCATTTCAAGAGTCCAATTGATATTATTTTCGTTGTTGAAGTAACTTGTACCTACTTGGCTAGAAATACATCTAAGAGTCGTGACGAAAAGCTGTCTTCTCAGTTAAAGCTTCCCTCAAATCTCACTGCAATTCAGTTCATTCTTTGGGTCATTTCACTTAAATTGCCTATTAGGATCATTTAGCATTCAGCTTCATAATTCACAATAATCTTTCAAATATTCATTTAACTTCATTATATTCATAAGTCTTCGAGACGTCCTACAAACGTAGGTGGTGGCAGCTATCAACAGAAGGAACTACAAAGGTAAGAGAGATATATTTATTTGAGTGTTTAACCGACTCGATGTCCCCCTCGGTTGCATCCTTCAGAAGTAACCGAGAGTGATAAAAACGGGTTACATATTTGGTGAACAGCGGTGGCGATTCTGAGTCAGTTCACTTAATTGTGTTTGATACATAATTGGTGAACAGTCATAAATTCCTTTGACACTAAACGCCTAGACTGTCTAAAATCAGTAACTACCACGCATATCTCTCGAACCAACCTATTTTCTTCTGTTTAATAATAATTTTCTTGTTAGTAAAATCAATTTTTGAAAAGCAGTGAAGAGTTGAGGTTAGTTTTACTACAGCTCACGATTTTGACTTGTGCATGTGCATGTTACTAATAAGGGTGTCAACTACACAATTTTAGTAGGTACACGAAATTGCACCAAACACATAATTTTGACTTGAATCGTACTTTATTGCTTCACAGTACACCGTTCACTTGAACGGCACTTTCAACATATTTCTGAGCAAGCTAAAGTTCGTTCATTCCCCTATTTTCGTACATGGTTAACGGTCCGAGACCGTACACCATATTTTGAGACCAAGTATTTTGTGGAAAAGGTGTACGTAGGCTGATCCTACGTGCAGGAATTTCGTACCAGGTACCAGAAGGTCGAACCCTTCTGACCGAGCGGATCTTAGGTCTGCGACCCCGACTATAACAAAGGCGGACTGTTGAAACTCGAAGTTTCCCAAATCCGACCCCTTTTTACCTGACTTAGACAAATTGCACCTCTTGGTACAATAATTCCCGATTTTGACTAGTAGGAACTTCACTCTAAATTTCTAAGTACATATTTGGTACCTATAAGTAAAAGTAATTATTACATATTTGGTTCATATAAGTAATACATAATTGAGCGCATAATTACATAATTGGTTGCATTATCCCGACAAATTTTATTTCCGTAAAAATTGTAAATTTTGTTGAGTTTAACCCACGTGCAGGTTTACTAAGCGTTCACCCTGAAAATCGTTCACCTTCAGTGATTGTGTCTGCACGTTACATATTGATAACGATATTTGGTTAGTTACCCAATATACGTACATAATTGGTAGCAGCCTTATAGGTTTACATAATTTAGTATTTTGTTTACACATTTAGTATTTTTTTTTTTGATATCTTGCATATTTGGTATCTGATAATTTTGAAAAGTAAAATCAAGAAAACACATTTTCCTAAACCTGTCCTTGACAAATTTTATTTTGGTATATAAAAACTTGTAAAAATTTCAGGAAAATCCAGTAAACTTGTTGAAATCCCCGTAGGAATAAAACTCCGGATCGTACACCATCAGTGTACGTTCACCCAACACATTCCCTTGTTTACTAGTTGAAAGTTAACTTTGAAGAATAAGGTCCAGTACCCTTGAACCCCAATCTTAACTTTACAAATTTGCTTTGGTGTACGCCTTCAGCCATACACCAACCACCGTTCACCATCGTGGTGTACGCGTATAGATTTTAGCTACCCCCTCTTTTTCGGAGTTTATTCCGAGGCCGTACACCATCAGTGTACGTTCACCTCATACACCCAAAAACAATCCCGTGTTTATAATTGAAAGTTAACTTTTGGAGATAAGGTTCAATACCTTTGAACCTCAATCTTAACTTTACAATTTGTTGTTGGTGTACGCCTTCAGCTGTACACCCTGAAATCGTTCACTATTGTGGTGTACCCGTGGAAAACCGTCCACCATACACCATATCGAGTAATTTTAATTGTAAGCCCCATTCATTTCTTTTGGTGTATCAACCGTACACCCGCGATTTCTCCTTACCTTCCGAGTCAACCTCCGTTCGCGATCGCGCGTGTGGTTCGGTGAATCGCGAGTGATATATTTGATCAATTTTATTTTAGTAAATTCAAATTCTATTTTCTTTGTGACGTTTCTACTCCACCATCATGACTGATGACTACGATCCTCAGACGTTGGCTTTTGAAGCTATGGCTAGCGCCATGGGCAAGTTGCAGTTGTTCTTGGAGGGAAAGCCGAACGACAAGGTCGGTGAACCCGCTATTGAACAAATCCCACGAACGATGTTGCTTGAGGTTGACAACTGGGACCCAGACGACCTTGATCATGTTCCGATCGGAACCTACTTCGACATCTTCGACGGTATCACCAGTGATCTGACCGATGAACTACGCATCCGACTGCTGCGGATTAAACTCCGAGGTTCCGCCAAGTCATTTTTGTATGAAAATCGACACCTGTTGGAAGGACCACAGCCGTATAATGAAATACGGAAAGCTATGGTGCGTTGGTACAGCCGCGACGATCCGGAAAAGGCAGCTGCGCGTTTATGGACCATTCAGAAGAATGCGGGCGAATCCCTTCGTCAATTCGCCGACCGAGTACGTCATACCGCACTCCAGGCTTCCCGAGTCGATGGATTCGACTTGACTGCCGGACAGCTACGGACCTGGATAACAACTCGATCCGTGAAAGCATTCTTGAAGGGGCTCCCAACACAGTTCGCCGGTTATTTTGTAAATAACTCTCCCGCAAACCTGGAGGATGCTTTGAAGATGGCTGAGGAACTTGAGGAAACCCTCGAACCTCAACAGGTGGACCATTGGAATATTGCTCGGGTCCAGGCTCAGGACGGAATGAGGCGATGTTATCGATGTCGACAACAAGGACACTTCGTAGCCCGTTGTCCGAACCCGCCTCGACCTCCGACTCCACCCATGCAGCGACGAAACATCGTCGGAATTCCGCGGATTCCTTGTTCTTATTGCGGAGGAAAAGACCACTTCCCGGCCCATTGCGATTCGAACCCTCGACACTACCCTTGCGACTACTGTGGTTTGCCAGGCCACTCTGAATCGGATTGTCAGACCAAGAAGAACCAGATGAACGACGAGACGAACCCTATGTGCGACTACTGTGGGTACTACGGACACTTGGAAGCGGATTGTCCGCAAAAGACTGAATCCTATGTGAAGCCGGAGCCGCGCCAAGTGATGGCTATCACCAGCAAACCGCACGAAGCCCATCCCTATCAAGCCGTAGCCCTTGCGAATCCAGAACCGAAGTCATCAGCAGCAGCTGAAGCGGAGAAACCCGACGTGTGTTTGCCCGCAATCGACTCACCTTTCAGGCAGACGATGAGAATGAGCGTGGATCTCAGTGGTCACCCTCGAACTCTGATCGTGGATACCGGAGCGCAGATTTCGGTGCTGACAACTCCAGTACCGGGTGTTCCCATCACGCCGACTAAGACTCTTGCCTGGGGAGCCGACGGACAACCCTTGCCCTTTCTTGGCCAACAACAACTGGTGGTCACGATCGGCCCGATCAAGCTCACACACGTATTCCGGATCTTCTCGCGGGACCATTCAGGATTGGACCTGTTGGGTCTGGATTTGCTCCGACGAATTCCGGCATCCATACATATGGACACGTGCGAGGTACGGATGAGGCACCCCCAAACGGGCCTTTCTGTCGTGCTGAGCGAGTTGGTTAATGGATACCTCAGCCCTGCTCGCCCTGCTCCCAGACCAGATGTGCCGCAGCCAACAAGACCACAAGTAGCAGCCATTGGAACAAAACCCATATTTGACACCACAGCGATGACCCCCGACACAACGATGCCTGACGATTGCCCTATTCTCGACGCTTCGGAAGAGTTCCCTATCGAGGACCTGGACGCACCCCTCCCTGCGTTAGTCAGTGTTCTCCAGTCTCAACTGGGTCACCTTCCGAATGCTGACAAGGATTACGTCGTTGATGTTCCTTCCGGTAATGAGATCTGTTTCAGCGTCCCGACGCTCGGGGATGTTCAATGGACATTGTCCACGACATCGAAACAGATCCGCATCCACCAACAGACAAGTGCCAGGTTGTCCGCCTAAGCCGACTGAAACCCGCACACGAACGTGGCGTACTAGACGACGCTTGCGTAACGCCCCCGATTGCACCAGTCCCAGATCGACCCCTTGAGCCGATACCGAATTCCGATGGAATGGAGGAGCACGCAGACATGGAAGACAGCGAACTGCCGGTTGCTAGAATCGTAACTCCAGTGGACCTGACGTCACCCCTGGATGAAGAGGAGCAATCCGATCGCTCTAGTAGCTGTACACCATCGTACTCCGCCGCCACAGAGGAAATGGAGACTGACGACATACCACCTTCGTCGCCAACAGCAACGGATGCACCAAGCACACCCGCCACCATACCGGTCGAAACTGAAACTGCAAACAACACCAATGGCAGTATACCGACGCGTAAACTTAGGAACTTACCGAGAGTAGACTACCAGCAGCTACACACCGGAGCAGCCAAGAAGTCCTGAGGCGCCGGATGAACGTGACCAATTGAAACCTGAAACAAAAACATACTAATTAAATAAATGGTTATGTATAGAAAAGTATTATGTTGAAAAAAAAAAAAAAAAAAAAAAAAAAAATCGTTTACACACTTACCTGTATTTCTGTCGAAGAATCCCTGTCACCCGATTCGTCCAATCGCCGTTGCGACCGAACGCGAGGTTGACACCTGTAGAGTCATTCCCGAAATTTAGTAAGTCATTCCCGAAATTTAGTAAAATCTTAGCATTATTTTAGTAAAATCCGAAATAGCCTGCACTTGGAATACTTATGGTCTAGTCGAATAGAGTCCCCTATCGCATTGAAACGAACAGAGCTTCACCATCAACGCTCAGTATAACACATAACACACTCACTAGCATCTTTGTAGATTGACGCCCTAATGTAACTGTACATATAGGAACTTACTTTGTCATTAGTCGTAACAACTAGACTAAGAAGTGCAGTGATGTGTTTTACAGACAATGCCGAAAGGGAAGGACTTAACTCACTTGGGCCGTGAGATGGAGAGAGCTTGGGATGAGAGGCGAAGCCAAAGCAGTAGTCCGGTGTCACGACCAGCTTTGCCGAGAGGAAGATCCAGATCCCCAGTAGCGACGCGATTCACGAGGGTGAGACAGAGCATAGACGTTGAATATGAGTGGAGTGTCTTGTGGAGTGGCGCAGAGAAAATGTACCATGCAACCAGCGCAACAAACAGAAACGCCGGATGGCAACGATTCGAAAGTGCAGCCGAGATCCTGCGACGACACATGGCGGATCTCACAACCGCAGCTCAAGCAGTGCCAAAGACCGAAGACATCGCAGCCGAACTGGTGAGGCAGCTGAACCAGTCCCAGTCACCACCATGCGACCCTGTGGAGATCGCAAGGACTGTCGCGGGCATGATGACAGCACGTCCACGAACACCACCAGTAATCAACATGGCAGAATTGGCACGCTTGATATCGGAAAACTTGAAGATCGAGAGAGCACCACCATACTCTCCCATCGTGGACGTCACCAGAATCACCAACCTGGTTGAAGAACGCCTGGAAGCAAAACAAAAAGCAGCAGCGCAACACCCCACCAGCCTCAGCGAAACAGCAGAAGTTTCGGAACTCACAGCCGACTTGCCACCATTGCGACTTAGCACATCATCCACATCTGAAGACGAATCAACAACAGTTGTCCAGCCAGCAACCATAACTCCCATCGAGCAGAGCGCAAGCACCTCAACCACCAGACCAGCAGCAACAGCCAAAGCCAGCCGCAAGTCCGACAGGAGATGCCTAGCCTGTGGAAAAGCCAGAGCACACAACTCCAGACTTTGGTGCGAAGCATGCAGGATGTTCCTGGTCAGAGCAAAGAAGGCAGCAGAAACCGACAAACCCTACACCTGCGTTGTCACAAGTCACAACAACAAGCCTGATACCACCAATTGCAGAGGTTGCCGACTACGTCAGTTGCAAGAGATTGAGGAGACATTGGAGGCGGCTGAGAATCCAGAAGTTGCCAATGAGGGCATTGGCCTCGTGAGAAAGGGGGAGTGTAACCGCCCTTCCCTGAAGCTGCGGTTTAAGCTTCCCGCCGCCTCAAATGCACCCCAGCACACTCTGGCGGAAAAGCGCGCGCGACATCAAGCAGAGATACCAACAGCTGATGATAACCCGAACGAGCCACAGCCACCTGCACCTACCGCGCATGCGCGCCGCTCCGCCCCACCACCGACTGGAGTGGGGGAGACTTCGAGATCGCCTCCCTCCGCGTGACCCACCGGTCATTCTACGGTTGCCACTGCTGGTGGAGAGAGAGTGAGTCAAGGTGTATACGGCCCCCCCGATCCTGCAGTCGTACACCGTATTATCGCCCGTGAGCTGCCCTGCTGCCTGAGGATAACTCCGCAACTCTGCACCTCACACCGGACTCTTTGGATATCCGGCCCCTTCTTCTACACCGCCCTCGGGATCCACGGTAGGCTTTTGCCATTCCCTATAAACTTTCCTTCTTCGTGAAGACCTTTACTTCGAGCAATAGACAAGAGACTGAGAATTTAATGCTCATCATATAAACCATTTTTGCACTGTGCTTAATCATATTTAATATTGTAAATTGTAACTTTTATATTTGTAACTTGTAAAGAAACTTACCTTGTTTGAAGAACTCATGGTGTACGCCCTCAGCGTCCACCATCTAATATCGTACACCAAGTCGTAACGTAACACAAAGATAATAATCTATTTTCTATAAAAGTACACATATACTTACCATATACTTACCATTGCATTTCAAGAGTCCAATTGATATTATTTTCGTTGTTGAAGTAACTTGTACCTACTTGGCTAGAAATACATCTAAGAGTCGTGACGAAAAGCTGTCTTCTCAGTTAAAGCTTCCCTCAAATCTCACTGCAATTCAGTTCATTCTTTGGGTCATTTCACTTAAATTGCCTATTAGGATCATTTAGCATTCAGCTTCATAATTCACAATAATCTTTCAAATATTCATTTAACTTCATTATATTCATAAGTCTTCGAGACGTCCTACAAACGTAGGTGGTGGCAGCTATCAACAGAAGGAACTACAAAGGTAAGAGAGATATATTTATTTGAGTGTTTAACCGACTCGATGTCCCCCTCGGTTGCATCCTTCAGAAGTAACCGAGAGTGATAAAAACGGGTTACACCATCATTAAGAATTATTTATTAATTTTTAATAAATTGTCATGCAGTACTCACAGATATTCGATTTTTGGATTCTACGTACCTTGAAACGTAAACCAACAAATTTTGAGGGGGGTTGCACTTTTTTTTTCTTGGTCGATTCCAAAGGTTCATTATTGAAAATAGACAACCAAAATGATGGGACCATTCGAATCAGGGTTGAAAGTGATTTAGAATTCCTCCTCTGATTCTGTAATGGTGAATTTTTCTTCTACACTACGATGGCCGAGAGAGGTTATTATTTTGATTTTTAAATTCGCCACTACAATGCCTCTGCGCTTATGCTAGGAGTATCCAAATTTCACTTACCGAGATTTTTACGAGCAGTGGAACGAGTCAGCAGAAAACGACGAGGATGGTGTTTATGATGATGGTGCCTATCTTTGTCCAACTGGAGATGTTGGTGCCAGTACCAATTTAGGTGGGGATAAAACAATGCTGGTTCTCTATAACTACGATCCCCGAACTTCGATAACTCAAGTTTTGATATTCTACGTCGAAAAGGACCACTGGAGAACCTCTGCTCCAGACCGAATGTTATTAATACAACCTTACCTTGCAGTGTGGTGATACGCTGACTCTATAGAAGCGGGCGGGCGATTGCGCGGAAGAAATATAGGTATGTATAGGAAATGAGGAGAAAGGATGGTATGACCTACCTACCCCTAATACAACACCCGCGTATTTTGAATTTAATTCACCACCACTGACTTTATAAGAAATATTCAAGATACGGATAGCGGCGAGGGGAGGGCTCTGAGACGACTGAAGCTCTCGGATCGAGCAGGGAGGCGCGATGGGGAAAAGGAAACATGAAAGTTCATGAGCAAGATAAGCGGCGTCAACATTTCCCCCCACCCTGAAATACAATTTCAGAATTTATAAAAATTCGTAAATTCCTCAAGAAAATCTAATATTCAACAACAACAACAAAAAAAACAGGTCAGTATAGGCATACCTACAATAAATCAATTCAAGGCAATTAGTGGAAACCAGAGCCAGAACATTAACAAAGATTAGATAAATATTTATAAGGATAACAGGAATAACATAGGTATGAGGGATGAAGGCATTGACTATTGCGTAGGAAGTGGGCACAACCGTACCAACGACCTAACCAACTCGCCTTGGTTGGTGCGTAGCTTGGCAACACGACTCACTCCATCAGGGCTAAGACAGATCTCGGTGACCACAGCAAGCGGCCAATGGAGTGGCGACGAATTTTCCCTCATGATAACGACCACGGTACCCTTAGTTATGGGAGGTGCATCCTCTCTCCACTTCACGCGAGCTTGGAGAGTGTGAAGATACTCTTGTTGCCAACGTTTCCAGAAACCGCGCACGATGCTGGTCACGAGCTGGTAGTGATCAAGGCGATTCACAGGAATTTTTGAAAGATCCTCTTCAGGAAAGTGGTCCAGTGATGATCCAAAAGTGAGAAAGTGCGATGGTGTGAGCGCTGTAGGTCCATTGGGATCCGCAGACAAAACAGAGAGAGGCCTACTGTTGACTACTGCTTCGATCTGGATTATTACAGTATTAAATTCCTCGTAAGTAAGCTGCTGTGTGCCAATGCATTTGTACATTAGCGACTTGAATGTCTGTATGTTTCGCTCCCAGATACCTCCAAAATGAGGTGAGGCTGCCGGGTTCAAACGCCATTCAACCCCTCGAGTCGACAACTCATCTCCTATTGCATCATTGAACTTCGACGAGGCGATGGTACCATACAGATCCTCCAATCTATTCTTAGCGCCAATGAAATTTGTCCCCTGGTCCGAACACACCACCTGACACGGACCTCGTCGAGACAAGAACCGGCGGAATGCCGCGA
Source organism: Apolygus lucorum (assembly GCA_009739505.2). Taxonomy (NCBI): domain Eukaryota; kingdom Metazoa; phylum Arthropoda; class Insecta; order Hemiptera; family Miridae; genus Apolygus; species Apolygus lucorum. The sequence continues at coordinate 56,077,699 of CM019177.2, forward strand.
GGAAACAATCAGTGGAGAGGCTTGAAGCTAATTCGAAATGGACTGCTTTCGTGGATAGGCAAATGAAGAGGCAAACATACGCTTTCAGAGTTGGTCGACCGCGTCGTCGCGACATAGATATGGCGAAGGGACCAGCGTAATCAACACCAGAATGGAGGAAGGCTTTACATTGCTGAAACCTGACGGAAGGTAGAGGTGCCATTTTTGGTTCCAGAGCTTTAGGTTTGGCCTTGAAACAAATATTGCATTTATGGACCCTTTGACGTACTAAATTGCGGCCAGAGAGTATCCAAAATCTCATATTCAAGAGAGACTGCAATAGGTGGGGACCTGTATGAAGGTTGTCAGAATGGTATTGATCAACCAACATTTCCACAAAGCGACCATTTTTTGGGAGCAATACAGGATGGCGGTGGTCATACGAGAGTCTAGAATATTGTAGACGACCCCCTACCCTGATAATACCATCAGCAATGAAAAGATCAAGGCGCCCGATCAGTGGATCCCGAGTCAATTTTTTGCGATCCTTCTTCGTGGATGCTTCCAAATACGAAATTATACCAGGGAAATAGAGCTGCTGAACTTGTCGAAGCCATCTATTTTCAGCGTCCGCGATCTCTGCGACACGCAATATGCCTGTGCGATACCGAGTGCGACGTATAGCTCTCAATACATATGCCGTTGCACGAATCAATCTGCGATAACTAGAGACCCTTTCGAGAAGTTGATGTAAAATCCATGGTCGCGATGAGGTGGTTGCAAGTGATACAACTCTCTCCTCCATCACTCTACTAGGCGTTCCCAAATTATGAATACTAGTCACTGGCCATGTATCGACTGGATCAAACAACCACGATGGACCCGAAAACCACATCCTGTGCTCCAACAAAGCTTTACCAGTTAATCCTCTACTCAGGCAATCCGCAGGATTATTTTCTCCCTTCACATGGGACCAACAGTTAGGGTCAGTGTTCTCCTGGATTTTGGAGACTCTATTCGATACAAACACCTTCCATCGAGATGGTGACGACGAAAGCCATTGGAGGGTGACCGTGGAGTCAGTAAATGCGAAGATTTCGTTGAAGGTATGTCTAGGCGAGTAACAGTCTAACACCCAACGAATCAAAGACGAGAGCAAGACCGCAGCACAGAGCTCGAGGCGGGGTATGCTTACTGTTTTCATAGGGGCGACTTTCGATTTGGCGAGCAGCAGATTGAGTCTGGTGTCACCACTTTCCGATCGAGTCAAAACATACAACACAGCTCCATAAGCAGTCTGCGAAGCATCTGCAAATCCAACTAAGGCAGAATACGTTCCTGGCGAAACAAATGTAAACCGGGGAATGCACCAATCTTTCAAGAGAGGTAGCTCATCAAGGAACTCCCTCCACTGACGACAAACAGTTTCCGATGGAGTCTGGTCCCAATCCAAATGAAGAGCCCACAAAGTCTTGATGAGACCCTTTGCTAAGATAGTCAGAGGTGCTAGGAATCCTAAGGGATCAAAGATCCTAGCAATAGCCGACAACATAGATCGCTTAGTACACTTATCTGGAGGTACATTAACTTTGACGGAAAACACATCTTGCGTGGGGTTCCATTGGAGTCCTAATACTTTTACTGATGGCTCAGAATCTAATGACAAATATTCAGAAGACTTCAGCTCCTCAGGAATTGATGATAAAACAGCTTCGGAATTGGATGCCCACTTAGCAAGGGTAAACGAGCCAGCTGAGAACAGAGCATTCATCTGTTGTTGCAAAGAACATGCTTCTGATTCCGATGACACAGAAGAAAGATAATCATCTATATACATGTCCTGCTTTGCACTATTGGCGGCCAATGGTAGCTTATCTCCCTCGAGGGCAATCAGTTCATGGATAACACGCAATGCGAGGTACGGCGACGGTGCAACTCCGAATACTACAGTGTTCATTTGATAGACGCGCAATTGCTCCTGTGGACCAAAACGCCAAATGATGCGCTGGAACCGACGATCCTCATCACGTACCAGAATACGAAGGTACATCTGCCTGACGTCGGCAGTTAAGGCATATTGGAACAGTCTAAAATTCAATAATACAGAAACCAAATCGTTCTGAAGTTTTGGTCCAATATGCAGAACATCGTTCAACGAGAGACCTGACGAAGTTTTTGCGCTCGCATTCAAGACCACGCGAAGTGGAGTACTCGCACTATCGGGCTTCAAAACACAGTGATGTGGGATGTAATACGAGACACCAAGTCGATCCAATTGATCAGGAGGAACCACAGACAAATACCCCTCATCCAAATATCCCCTTATCACGTCTCCATACTGCCGATGCATTTCTGGAGTTTTGGATAAGCGTCGTTCAAGACCCAAGTAACTACGAGTTGCCATGTTGAACGAATCACCGAGCAGTTGAGAAGAAATACGGAACGGTAGAGCAACAACAAATCTTCCATCATCATTCCGCTTAACGGTACTACTAAAGAAGTCCTCACAATCCTTATCATCAGGAGCAGGCGCAGCTGGAGCCGAGGGTACTTCTTCGATGAGCCAAAACTTTTCGAGAAGTTTGTCCACAGGTTCTTCAATGGACGAGAAATAAACATTTGAGAAGGAATGAGGGGCTGTTGGAGTGGAACCCATGACCAACCATCCCAGAGACGAATCCAGCGCCACCGGTGTACTAGGGGGTCCCACTATCTTACGAGTACCACAAATTAAAGGCCATAATTGAGCTCCGATGAGCAAATCAATAGGTCCAGGTACGCTGAACGTACGATCAGCCAAATCCAAATCCACGAGGTGCCCTAATTCCGCCAAATCAATCGGAACTGCAGGGATATGATCAGTCAAATCATCCATCACCAAAGCATCGATGGAATACTGAACATCAGGATTTACTCTCGATCGAAATGTGAACGATACCAGTTCCTTGACAGGTGCTGTTCCTTTTCCCAAACATTTAACTAGCGAATGCAGAGGACGAGTAGGAAGACCCAGCTTCTCACAACAAGCTTTCCGGAGAAAATGAGATTGGGATCCGTTATCAAGAAGCGCCCTAAGCACGATGGGATGACCAAATCTGTCAATCACAGTCACCTGAGCGGTAGCGAGCAAAACGGTAGAACTAAAAAATGACGAACTCGAAGCAGCAGCTAGAAGAGACGAAGATTTACCAACCGAAGAGGGGTGATACGTCGCAGCAGCAGCAGACAGAGTTGGAACAAGGCTTTCCGACGAGGGAGTTGAAGGAGGGTCGCTGAAATGGATTAGTTCATGGTGTGGACGCTGACATTTTGAACAATTCAAATTCGATGTGCATGATTTCGAAAAATGTTTGGCCAGGCATCGATAACAGTGACGAAATCTCTTAACGAAATCAAACCTTTGCCGAGCTTGCATTTTCAAAAACGTTTTGCACTTCTCCAAAGTGTGCAAAAATTTTGAATTGCAACAAGAACATGATTTGTCAGTTTTCGAATTTTCAAATGGTTTATGAGATTGCTTAATAACACTAGAATTTTCAAGGGCGATAGATTCCTGAGCTACAAATACCTGAGGATTTTTTGAACTCGAACTATTACCCGGTTTCAAAGTCACAAGTTTCTTTGACCGAGCGATTATTTTTGTTTGAGTGCGCACAAACTCTACCAAGTCATCGAATTTCGGCAAGGCGTCTCCACGATGAGCCATATCAAAATGCCGAATGGTTTCCGAATCCAATTTTTTCGTAGCAAGATGCACCAAACAAAAGTCGAACAAATCAGCCGGGCGCATTAACTTTTTCATAGCAGCCGTAGAACCCACAAATTCTTCCAAGAACGAGTTGAGACCCTTTTCCGATTCTACAGGGATAGCCTTAAAATTCATTATTTTGTCTAAGAAATAATGACCTAGAGCGCGCTTATCCTCGAAACGGTTTTTCAGTGTTTGAAATAACAAACCATAGTTGGCCTCAGTAGGCGGGATACCTGCAATAATACTTTTTGCAGAACCAGTCAGGTGAGAAACTAAGTAGCTTACCTTCTGAAGATCTGTGAGCTCCTCGTTTTGATCAATCAATTCCAAAAATTGTTGATAGAACGGGGTCCAATTTTCAGGGAAACCCTCAAAAGTCATAAGCTTTATTGGTTCGAGCTTAATCTTACAAATAGCTGGCCCTAAACTTCCACGAGAAGTCCTCGCTGTGGAATCTTGACTGGGTACAGGAATCACATTAGCCAATGCAACCTTTATTTCGCAAACCATCTTTGAAAAAACATTAATTTCGCTAAATGACGGAATATAGTTTTCGTCGATCTCTAATTTCACCTCCTCCAACTCGACACACGATTCTTCAAAATTAGTCATAACAATGTCCAAATCCTTAGTCTCTTGAATGAATAACGGCGTAGTTTCTGGTGTAAGACTCTTTGAAAGCTCCAAAATACTCTTAATGCGTGCAGAAATTTGAGCAATCTTAGCAGTGAGAATCTTCAAACGAACTTTGCCAGCCATTATAAAACCGCAATAGTAAATATAGGTACAAGGAAATTGAAAGAGAGTAGGTACCTATTTAGGATTTGGAGGATAGAGGAACTTTGATAATATTATGACTCAAGCCACAGAAACGCCAATGAACCAACTCATACACTCACGAAAACGTATAGGTAGCTAACTTATTCGTAAGTGTACTAGTACACCTCAAAACCCAAACAAATATTGATACCTACTACTATCAGTATCAAATTCAGACAAGCAGTAATAAATAAATTCAAAAATTCACCAAAATACAAATGTTATTCGAAATCGAAAAAATATATTCAATTGTAATAAGTGACAAACAAGTTTCAACAGCTTGACTAGAATAGGTAGGTAACTATCTATCACCAAGTGTCAACTGTGAATCGAAGTAGGCAAGCTTATCAAGATAGTCTCAAAGTGCAATGACTAATATTCTTGATAATAGTAAGAAGTCGAATTGAGCCACTCAACTAAATTTAGGACGTTCTTGCAAGAACAAGAACACGAACATGAACGAAGTGCCGCTAATCCTACAAACATGAACCTGCTTCCCCAAAGCTACCTACCGCTACTCGATTCCAAGAGCACGTTGCCGAATTTAGGGGAATTCGCGCAATTTTGCAATACAAAAACGCAATAAATTTACAAAAAAATTTACAAATTGAATAAATACAATTCTAAGAACGTCAATAGGAAGGTTCAAAACTGAAACAAGACACAGTAACCTACCACCAAAATATGACGTTCTTATAGCGGAAAACAAAATTTTATTAGATTCAAGATTATACAAATTTACGCAAAATGATTTCAAATTAGATCCGGCTCGAAGGACCAAATGTTGGTGCCAGTACCAATTTAGGTGGGGATAAAACAATGCTGGTTCTCTATAACTACGATCCCCGAACTTCGATAACTCAAGTTTTGATATTCTACGTCGAAAAGGACCACTGGAGAACCTCTGCTCCAGACCGAATGTTATTAATACAACCTTACCTTGCAGTGTGGTGATACGCTGACTCTATAGAAGCGGGCGGGCGATTGCGCGGAAGAAATATAGGTATGTATAGGAAATGAGGAGAAAGGATGGTATGACCTACCTACCCCTAATACAACACCCGCGTATTTTGAATTTAATTCACCACCACTGACTTTATAAGAAATATTCAAGATACGGATAGCGGCGAGGGGAGGGCTCTGAGACGACTGAAGCTCTCGGATCGAGCAGGGAGGCGCGATGGGGAAAAGGAAACATGAAAGTTCATGAGCAAGATAAGCGGCGTCAACAGGAGATTTAGTAAGTATTTTTCCTCTAAGACCTCTTTTACCTTTCCCGTTATTGTGTAATAATTTGTACCTTTATATTTATTAACTTTTCTTTCTGTTTCAGGTTCTTCAAGATTTCAGCAAGTCCAAGGTAAGTACTTTCAAGTTTGTTCTACGTTAATGACTCTACTCTGGTTCTCACTACGATTCTTCAAGTAAGTATTCTCAGGTAAGTATTTCTTATTACTCTATTTTGCACCAGGAAATTGATCGGGGATGTACCAATAACAACCACAGTTTATGCAACAAAAGAAGAATCCTGTTTAATTATCAGGTAAGTGTTCATTCATAAAAATAATAAAAGGAACAGTTTGACTTGGGACTAAGATACCCTTACTAATGATCAAATATTGACTTCAACAACTGAGGGCCCTGATGGGGATAACCTCCAAGCTTACAAGCCACGTGGTGTTTCGAAACATGAAAATAGGGAGCATGAACATGAGCACATGGTGTTACGAAACATGAAAAGCGAACATGTGGTGTTTCGAAACACGAAAAGGTGAGTGGTGAGTGGCTTAGATCTGCCAAAGTCCTAAGGACCAAAATACCTCGATTTTTAAGAGCGGAACCACGTTTTTTTTTTTTACATTCAAATTTATTTGTCTCCCCTAATTACTCTAATTAGTGGAGTAAAATTAAAACTGATTTTATCGATGGGAAGCTGAGATCTTAGCGCAGTTTTTGGTGTTGAGGAAAGTGTAAATCCAAGAAGGATGTAAAACCTAAAGAGAAAAGATGAAATTTCGCAAACTTTGACCTATTGAATTTGCATAGGAGTTATAAGCCATTTTTATGGCTCAAGGTCGACAACACAAAAAAAATCTTAAAAGTGAAACAACTCAGATTTTTGAAGGGTAAAAAAATGTTTAGAACACTCTTGTTGAAACGACCTCAGATGTTTTGCAGTAACACCCTGTTTTTTACATCTCTTCATCCTTCTGCGATCTAGCGGTTGCTGAAGCAACTTATGTCGTATGTGGTTGTTGACCTTCGGACTGTTTTAACATCAGTTGTTTCAACATCAGATGTTTACGTACTAACTCCATCCTTCCACCTCGATTATTCTAGTCCATGGTGCCTACTGTTTTTTTTTATTTACAAATTGCATTATGGAATACTTCTTCCATGGTTCTTGTTCTTCATTCAGCAGGTTATCAGATTTATCAGTTTTCTCATTTCTGCTAAAATTTTAATGAATCCAAAGCGTGTGTTTTCTGATAGGTGCGTTGAATTATTTCTTAATTGGTATCTTTATTTATGGGGTTCATAGTGACTATGAAAAGGAAACTGACTAATTAGATAAAAATGAACCATTTTACAAGCTAGTTTGTTCCTACCAGAGGTGATTAGTGCTTGGTCTAGAATGGTGGTGCTCAAGACCCTCCTGATCCGAGGATCAACTTCAATCCTTCGTACCCTCCCTTCAACTTCGGCGAGTATTCCAGAGGAAGAACTTTATCATCCACCAATTATGAGGTCAATTCGCTGACAACATTTGAAGTTATTAGGTAAGTAGTTCATATTTGTGGGTGAAGGTGCCCTTCCAAGGTGAGAACAAAAACAGGTGAAAGTGGGGGTCTGGGCTGCATTCAGTCAGGAAAAGTATGCAATGCATACAATTAAGTTATACTTGAAGTACCTCTAAGCACTATTCTCTCGATACTTGATTGATAGATTTCTCTCAAATTGTTGGTTAGTGATGAATTGATATTCCATGTAAGGTAGGGGAGTGGGGGGCACATTTGACACTTTTTCGCATTTTCCATCCTACAAGGTTGAAAGAACGAGAGGTATTTTTGCTACCCACATACATCTCGTTCCTTTTTCAATCTGCTTGCCAAGTATTTTTTTTTTGTAAATTTTCAAAATGCTTAGGAAGTGACAATTGTGCCCCACCGGCGGGGCACAATTGGCATGAGAAAGGGGCACTTTTGACAGTTCACAGAAAGTACCATAATTCTAAACTAATCTTACCAAAAAACCATGGAACGTCCGGCAAATCATTATCTGGCAATAATGTTGAGTCAGACAGAACAACTATAGACCCTGCAGCCTGTAACAATCAACACTACCAACACAATTTCAATTAGATGAGTACCCACTCTTCTTTCTCAAAGGAACACCAAGTTTTATGGATGTAGGAATTGAAGTAACAAAAAATAATGATCAAAACGAAGATGTTTATTGAAAAACGTCAGGTCGAGTAGGTATTCAAAATCCTACATCAACATAGCATTGACAAACTTCATAGGTATATAAAAATATATGTCAAAATATATGTCAAATGTTCCCCTAGCAAAACTGTCAAAACTACCCCGAGGGTAGCCATTACAGTAAAACCCAAGCCAACCTCGAACGATGAATTGTTTTGAAGAATCCAAGGAAAACACTTGCATGGAGACATATACGACTGACAAACTGGATGAGCTACATTTGAAAAAAAAACTGAATCCACTCGGTAATCAACGAAAAACAAAATGAAAAAAAACTTACTTTTGAGGGGTCCAAACACTCAAACCGCCATGAGCCGACTAGATGATTAAATCATCAATGGCTTTCCTACCTGAGGGGATGACATTCGACTGGTGGAAGTAAGTGAAAGAGCGCGATGCATCGGGTATAAGGGTTGAATGGAATGAATCGAATTAGGCCGCGGCTACGATAGGAGCGTCGAGCGAGCGAAAAGGGTCAGGTATCGACGCTCTAAAAATAGTTTACCCTTGTTCAGGTAAGGGTGGCTACGGTGGGAGAGGTGAGCGTCATTGAAGCTTGGGTGAAAAAATGGTCAACGCTGTACGCTCAGTCCCGAGTAATATTTTTGCTTGACGCTCAGCTCCTAACGTTCCCTGTCCACTTCTTTATCTAATGTTAGCATTGACCGATTTTGATGAAATTTGGTATGTCGGATCCATTTGGGGTCTAGTTGTGCCCCGAAGATTTTGGTTGATGTAAATCACTTCTAAGGGTTCAAAAATGAATTTAAAAATTTTGAAAACGCCCTAACTCAAAACATTTTCATATAAAGGTATTGTTTTTCCTTCAATTTAAGATTCTAGAGAATTTTAAAAATTGTTTGAGACCACGCGGAGCTCTGTAGGACAAACCTTTCGCTCCCTACGAGAATTTAAGGGTTGGACGTACGATAAATCAGAAACACGAGTATGAATCGCAAAAGAAGCTTAATATCCTTTCAAATGTTTGCTGACCGAAATACGATTGAAGTTTTTCTTCAAGTTGGTTGGTGGTAACAATGGCAAAGCCGTGTTCTTTGAAGACGAGTGATCTATATAAAAATATAATAATTAGAATATATAATAATAATTTGCAGCGGTTTTTGGATTCTAGGTACCCTGAAACGTAAACCAACAAATTTGGGGGGGGGGGTAAAGTTTTTTTTTTCTTCGTCGATTCCAAAGGTTCATTATTGGAAATAATAAACCAAAACAAGAATGATAAAATAGCAGCAACAATGGACATTCTGGTGTATTCGAAAAATCTTTTCGGGTCTTCTTCGAGTTTGTGAAAAAGTTTGTAGTATTCTCCATCACAATTCCTAAGCACATTAAGTAATAGGGTGAACTCCAAAAAACACTCGTGTTTCTGATTTATTGAAAGCCCAATCCTTAAATTCTCGCATGAAGTGGACGGTTTGTCCTACAGAGCTCCGCGTAGTCTCTAAAAATTCAATTCTATTTTAAATTGATGAAAAAACAATACTTTTATATAAAAAGTTTTTGAGCTAGGGCGTTTTCAAATAAATTTTAAACCCTTATTCTTCAACCCTAAGTGACCTACATCAACCAAAAGCTTCGGGGCACAACTAGATCCTAAATGGAGCCCATATACCAAATTTCATCAACATCGGTCCATTTTAACTAAAGAAAGAGCCGCGTAGGTATTCTATTTTTGGATTCCACGTACCTTGAAACGTACCGACAAATTTTGAGGGGGGTTAAAATTTTTTTCTTGGTCGATTCCAAAGGTTCATTATTGAAAATAATAAACCAAAACAAGAAGGATGAAATAGCAGCAAAAATGTACATTCTGGTGTATTCAAAAAATCTTTTCGTGTCTTCTTTTAGTTTGTGAAAAAGTTTGTAGTAAGTATTCTCCTTCACAATTCCTAAGCACATTAATAGGATGAACTCTAAAACTTCTACAGACACGGTTTATCAGTAAATAACTTTTTAAATAGCTGAATTGTCGCTTAGTGCAAGGAGCAAAAGTTGCATATTCGCTGGCATGGTGGTGAACTGACTGGAACTCCCCATCTAGTTAGTCACCTTCCGCTCGTACTGTAGCCACCCCTCTTTGCTTGACACTCGGCTCTCGATGGTCGACTCTCGACGCTTGACGCTCGACGCTCCTATCGTAGCCGAAGCCTTAGGGGTTCAATTAGGAAGGGTTGGTGGTCGGAGTGCGCAGGCGTCGGCTCAGTTCGGCCGCACTTCCATCTCCAGGGACTCCAGAGGTCTCCCAGATGACGTCTTCCGACGGATGACCTCCCGTGAACTGAACGAGGTGGTGGAGGAACAGGTTTCAGTTGACGTTGACGTTCCCGCTGCAACACACCTCGCAGGGGCTCACGACAACCTTCCACGTACGTTACCTACTCTCGACTCTCCTATTATAACACGCAGTAGGTATAGCTCCCTCGAATAACACTGTCATAATTAAAATATGTATGTAGTTGATGTAAAAATGAATGTATTTAATTTATTATTTCATTTTCACATCCATGGTAAATCCGATCGGCATGTCATTTACAGGGGCCTCTAAAGCCCCCAGACGTGTAAGTAAACAAAAAACTACATAACACGTCGGCATGTCTAAAAAACAAGGTAGTAGTAAAATTTACTACCAATATTAACTTACTACTAATATTTAATATTATAAAGGTGAATTATTACGAGTATTATTATGTTTATAGTGAGGTACTAGTAGGTAAAATATACTGTTTTCCAGTAAAATAGGAAGTTGTCATGAATAATTTAATAATTATTCAGCCAAATTTAACATTTTTAGACTGGTCTGTTATAAGTTGGAAGGTACCTACGAAAAGTTTTGGTAACTTTACAGCAGAGCTGTTTGAGAATTTTCCTTACCTACCTACGAATGCACACTACAAAAATGTACCTAATAGTTACCCTAATTCAATAAGTTTTCAATTTTTTTTTCAAACAAGATCTCATTGTTTGATACATTCTAATCTGGCAGAAAATAGATGTGGAGTTGAATGCACCTACTTACTTGTGAACAGGGAAATCTCAGAAATAGAAACTTATGTGCAGAAGAAACAATCTACCTAGTAATTATCAGGCAAAATAATTATGTTTCTTAATTCGAAGTTGAAACTTGTTGACACCTTTCTGAATAGCAAAATTAAAATTTGCATCAAAAACATTCAAGATTGATGCCTTTATACCAACAGCAATCTTATCAAATTTTTTGGCAATTCGTAATCATGTTTCAACGAATTCTTATGGCAAGGTTTTTGAAGACTCTTTGGGTAGGTGTCCATTTTGAAACATTTTCACAACAGGTTTTTAAACAAAATATTCATCTACCTAGTTATTAAAATTTCAAATTAAATTAAATTTCATCAACACTCCCTTCGTCAGAGATGGGCGAATTCGTATTCATAAATACGATTACGAATACAAATCATATCTGCGATTTTAAGATTATGAATACGAATACAATAGTATTCACACTTTGAATACGATTTTCCCCCGTATTCGTATTGTGAATACGATTTTATGATTTTTTTAACGATTTTCCCTGAAAATCATACTTTTTGGTTTATTATTTTCAATAATAAGCCTTTGGAATCGAGCAAGAAAAAAAAAATTTTAACCCCCCCTCAAAATTTGATGTTTTACGTTTCAAGGTACGTAGAATCCGAAAATCGAATAAAAAAATTTCCGTCCGTCCGCCGTACGCCGTACGCGGCACTTTTCTTAGCAACACTAGACCGATTTGGTTCAAATTTGGTATATGGGCTCCATTTGGGGTCTAGTTGTGCCGCGAAGCTTTTGGTTGATGTAGGTCACTTCTAAGGGGTGAAAATTAAGGGTTGAAATTTTCAAGAGTGCCCTAGCTCGAAAACTCTCGAAATAAAGGTATCGTTTTTCCACCAATTTTAAATAGTACAGAATTTTTAAAAAATTTTGAGACCACCCGGAGCTCTGTAGGACAAACCGTTCGGTCCCTACGAGTATTTGAAGGTTTTCCTTCGATAAAACAGAATCATGAGTGTGAATCGCAAAAGAGGTCTAATCGCCGTTCAAATTTTATCTAACTAAAATGCGATCGCTGTTCATTTCTTCGATTTGTATACAGTTTTGCCTTCTGCGTAACCAGTAATCAAATTTCCATATCAAGCTTTCTATTTTTCGAATCGAGTGTGAAGCGTTTAGTTCTTTCTAATAAACTTGATTGTGAAGGTGTGAAGCCAGTATGGTGTGGTAGGTAGTACCTAGCTGGTAGGTAAAAAAAAGTTGGTAGGTAAAACAATGTTTGTAGGTAAAAAACGCTGCAAATCATTGCTCACTGATCAGCTGAGTGAGCTCCGAAGCCATTTTCAATGCTATTGAATGGAAGTGCTCTTCCAGGCGTCTCCAGCATTCGAGGATATCTTCTTCACTCCTCACATCACTGATCAGCTGAGTGAGCTCGAAAGCCATTTTCAATCCTATTGAATGGAGGTGCTCTTCCAGGCGTCTCCAGCATTCGAGGATATCTTCTTCACTCCTCAGATCACTGATCAGCTGAGTGAGCTCGAAAGCCATTTTCAATCCTATTGAATGGAGGTGCTCTTCCAGGCGTCTCCAGCATTCGAGGAGATCTTCTTCACTCCTCACATCACTGATCAGCTGAGTGAGCTCCAAAGCCATTTTCAATCCTATTGAATGGAGGTGCTCTTCCAGGCGTCTCCAGCATTCGAGGATATCTTCTTCACTCCTCACATCACTGATCAGCTGAGTGAGCTCGAAAGCCATTTTCAATCCTATTGAATGGAGGTGCTCTTCCAGGCGTCTCCAGCATTCGAGGAGATCTTCTTCACTCCTCACATCACTGATCAGCTGAGTGAGCTCCAAAGCCATTTTCAATCCTATTGAATGGAGGTGCTCTTCCAGGCGTCTCCAGCATTCGAGGAGATCTTCTTCACTCCTCACATCACTGATCAGCTGAGTGAGCTCGAAAGCCATTTTCAATCCTATTGAATGGAAGTGCTCTTCCAGGCGTCTCCAGCATTCGAGGAGATCTTCTTCACTCTTCTGATCACTGATTAGCTGAGTGAGCTCCGAAGCCATTTTCAATCCTATTGAACGCAGGAGCTGAAATTTGAGAGGGAAGGTCAAGGGAGAATACAGATGGTGGTAGGTGCTATTGATGGAGAACCAGTGATCTATACAGAAGGATGATCTATACAGAAAATAATAAACCTTTGAGCAATGATTTGCAGCGTTTTTAAATGATTTTCTCCCGAACTCTGGACATATTTATGACCCAACATTGTCAAAATAATTAATAACATTTCGAAACGCTCGCCAATTTTTATACGATTTTTCACGCAGAATCGAATGAGACCAACACCAGGTCGCTACGACCAACTGAATAGAAACCACGACGACATTTCCAGTAAAAGTCATAATTTTTTTGATGATTTTCAGTGCAAATCGTTGAAGTTCTGCAGACATTTCGTCGTAGTTTCAATACGGTTGGTCGTAGCGACCTGGTGTTGGTCTCATTCGATTCTGCGTGAAAAATTCTATAGGAATTGGCGAGCATTTCGAATTTCGATTGATTATTTTGACAGTTTTGGGGAATGAATATGTCCAGAGTTCGGGAGAAAATAATTTTAAAAAGTATGATTTTCAGAGAAAATCGTAAAAAAAATTCGATTTTTAGGGAAATCATAGAAAAAATCATAAAATCGTATTCAAAATACGAATACAGGGGAAAATCGTATTCAAAGTGTGAATACGATTGTATTCGTATTCATATTCATATTCATACCTGTATTCGTATTCATAATCATAAAATCGCAGATATGATTTGTATTCATAATCGTATTTATGAATAAGAATTCGCCCATGTCTGCCCTTCGTCAAACTTCTTGGCTTAGCTGTTGGTGTAGTCATAATTTGTCTGAGAAAATCTTTTCCGTGGGAAGAGAGGGTAAGTTCTTATCAACGTTTGCAAGATCGCTCTGACTTGCTTCTGAACTTCTATAGAAGTTATGGCATAGATGCCATTCGTTCTTTATAGTATTTCTCACCGTCTCTGTCGTATATCATATTTTTCCAGACCAAAGAGCTTGCTAATACCGACCTGATCATTAAAAAATCTTGATGTATCAATTTTACATACTAGCTAGATTTTATCAACCAATTTTATAGTTTTTAAAAATCGATTTCTTATTTGTTCACTAGGTACTTACCTGCCTACCTATTATAGCTGTTACAACTAAATTTGCAATAAAGGCCCAATATTACTTGAAAATAATTAGTACATGAATGTATTTTATTCTTCATTCGGTATTATCGTTTAAAAAAAATTATCATTAAAATGTACTTATGTTAATTTCATGAGTAAATTAGTCAATTATCTGTTTTAGTTAGTATTAAAAAATATACATTAATCCAAATTATGGTTAATAATTTACTTAAATATAGTTTTTGGACCGATCGAGACTGCTAAAAATTAATGATAAACATAAACTTTGAATTGGTTATTTTAATTCTGAGAAGGGTGAAAGTTGGTTATGAGTTAAGGAACGAAGTGAGTAGGTACGTTTTAAATGTGGCCCTGGAAAAAATGACCCGCTTCAGGAGGAGAAGCAGACTTAATTGGTAAAATTAGAGGAGGTAGTTGGTCGTCATTATGTTTCCACTATCTAACCGCCTTAATCGTTCGACCTAATCAAATGAAATGAAGAACTGCCAGATTATGGTAGTTGATTATCATCGTTAACATTGAGACTTTTTTCAAATTGCAGTTTGACTTCAACGATGAATTCCTTCAAGAAAGGGTGGTTCACCGAGCGGAACGAGCTGTGGCCGGGGATGTGCATTTCCGTGGAAACTGACAAAGTGCTCTACGAAGGGAAATCAGAATTTCAAGAGATTCTAGTCATTCAGACGTAAGTATCGTCTGTTTGTACATTTTTAAAAATATTCGTACCAACGTATCTACGATGAACTTCCATTTATCATGAATAACATAATTAGTTGAGGCATAAATCAATTTGAAATTTTGGCAAACTTTTTGCATACCAATTTGAACTTCCGCAAATCCGTTACGTTTCGACAACTACTGTAGTTCTTGTCCACCTTTTTTCTTACTACAATGTTAAATAAAGTATTTTCTCTCTCTTAAAAAAAGTCTGCCAAGTGAGTGTGGCACATAGCTTTCTCGTATCCATAACCCGATTGTATAGATGATCCGATGCTCAGTAGTCTATGCATCTAAAAATATCGATCTCCAAGTACCTTCCACTACCCTCATAGGGGACCATCTACAAGCTAATCTGAACAATCCTGAGAAATTTCGCCGAAATCGGATGGAAAATGTAGAAGTTGTGGCTGTTTCAAGGAATTCACGTTTGCGCATGCGCAGCAACTACTATTAGTCTGGGGGAGATGATTTCCATAGGGGACCCATTTATACGCCAATCTGAACAGTCCTAGAAAATGTCATCAAATTCGGACGAAAAATGTAAGTGTTATGGCTGTTACAAGGATTTTACATTTGCGCATGCGCAGAGGCTACTGTCAATTTTAAGGCCTTGATTTTCGTTGGGGACCATCTGCAACCTAATCAGAACAATCCTCTGAACAATAGGATGGAAAATTTAGAAGTTATGGCCGTTACAAGGAATTCACGTTTGCGCATGCGCAGCGGCTACTATCAGTCCGGGGGTGATAATTTTCATAGGGGATCGTCTACAACCTAATCCGCACAATCCCTGAAAAGTTCATCGAAATAGGATGAAAAATGTGGAAGTTATGGCCGTTACAAGGAATTCACGTGTGCGCATGCGCAGCAACTACTATTAGTCTGGGGGAGATGATTTTCATAGGGGACCCATTTATACGCCAATCTGAACAATCCTAGAAAATGTCATCAAATTTGGATGAAAAATGTAAGTGTTATGGCTGTGGCAAGGACCATCTGCAACCTAATCCGCATAGTCCCTGAAAATATCATCGAAATCGGATAGAAAATGTGGAAGTTATCGCTGTTGCAAGGAATTCACGTGTGCGCATGTGCAGCGGCTACTATCAGTACGAGACTGATGATTTTCATAGGGGACCGTCTACACGCCAACCCGCACAATCCCTGAATATTTCATCGAAATCGGATTTCATGACAAACACACAGACACGGAACCAAAATTGTTGAGAAAGTTCTGAAAAGTAAACGCGAGTGGTAATTTCGATTTTGGAGAACTTTTTTTTATTCAATGTGAAAGGGAAAAGGGTGAAGTGAAAACAAAGCTTCCCCTACCTTGGTAGACTCGGAAGCAAAAATATATAAAGAAGCCCTGGAGTAATTAGGGAAATCATTTTCACTCAATAAACTTCTAATTTCCCCTTTCCTCAATGTCATTAGGATCCATAATAAAACACTCGCGAATACTTTACTGAAGATACTGATAACTATTATTTTATTATCGGAGATACTAACAATTTCGATATTTGACTGAACTATAATTAAACAAAGCAAACTCCCTGAGACACAGCGACCACAATGATAATATGAGATGGTTGTTGCTTGGACAGCGTTTACTCATCAACTGATCCTCGAGTAGGAGGGTAGTACAGGTATGTTCTGGGTCTGAGGGTGTAGGCTGGGGCCTTTTCGACCGAGCTATGATGGAGGGGAAGTCACATCCCCGATACGGCCATCCTGGCAGCGCGAGACGTCCTCGGCCGCGGCAGAGTCTAGAACATAGAATTCGAATGACGGCAGTATGGTGGATAACAGACCACTCGGCCATCCGGCATAAAGAGAAGCCGGTAGGAGCTAAATAGTTCAATGAATTCTCGAAATGAGAGTAATAATTTGAGCTATGAGCGAGCAGCATGATGAGCATTGGAATTAGAGTAGAATAGTATGATGGCCTGTAGGCACATACAGAAGAATATATCGAGGCAGGTATGTGAAATTTTGGAATAATATCATCCAATTTGTACTTGAGGTAAGAAAATTAGGATTGGAATAGGTATGCCTCCATGATAGAAGGACTGAATGAGAATGGGATACATAATGTATGCCTCCATGATAGAAGGACTGAGATAGAATGGGGAACATAATGAGTATGCCTCCATGATAGAAGGACTGAATTAGAATGGCGTACGATGACGCTCACAACAGGAATTTCCATAGGAATAAGGATGAATGGACATACACTGGCTGTACAACGACTTACCATCAGAACGCGGCGCGACGGCACAGTGAATGACACAGATGTAGGTATTGGATTATGTTGGAGATAGATCACATGAAAATTTCACATTCGGTAGTTCACTTTCATATTAACATGCTGATGACACTACCGCATGAGAATCGTCACAGGCTTATAATAGCATTACCTGTTGGCTTAGTGATTACGTGAGTTACGACTTACAGGGCTCTTCGGACTTACGGTGCATAAAACGCATAACACATTACCAAACAAGAATTGCTAGCCAGATATAGGAATAAGGCAATATGATAATGACGTTCGTGTCAACTAAGAATGTCTCAAAGAGAACTATTGCAAAAATAATCGCCTCATTTTTCCATTGTGATATGATGATAATTATTGATCAAATATGTCGCTGAATTTGGCATGTGGATTATACCAAAAGTATGGGAAATTTTCAAGAAAATATGCTCAGCTCAGTGCTCCGGATTATACGATGAAAATCAACAAGATTTTCATGTTGAAAGACATCTATGATATGATAATAAAATACAGGGAGGTACAATGTAGTACTTAATTAGTATTATCGTCTGATTCATCAGATGATGAAATTGCTTGATCAAATTGATTATCTGGTGCCTTACGAACACGATCATGTGGATAGCGATATGTGCGATTTGTGGTTAATGATTTAATCAAGTATCGGTCGTTAGGTAAAATTTTAATTATCTGAAATGGTCCTTTGAATTTAGGGCTCAATTTTGATTCATTTCTAGGTTCATTTTGCAAAAGAACCATATCATTAACAGACAACAATTGTATCTTAGCTTTATTTTTATCGAACTTATCTTTCAAATAATCGGCTTGATTTTTCATATTCAAGGACGCAATATCACGGATTTTATCACGATTTACAGTAGTAGGTACTGCAGAATTTTCATTTGGAGTTATGATATTAGGTGGTTTAGCAACTTTTCCTATCAATAATTCGAGAGGAGAAGATCTTGTGACGCGATTAATCGTGCAATTGATTGAAAGTTGTATGTCCGGCACGGCGTCTTGCCATGTCCTTTCTCCAAGTTCGGTAGCAGTTAGCAAATTATTCAAAACGGACATAACTCGCTCCACCTGACCATTGGCGCGAGAAGCACCTGTGGCTATCAGATGAAGATCTATTTGATTTTGATTACAATAGTCCTTGAATGCAGAACTCGCAAAACATCGCCCTTGATCAGCCACAACTTGACTGGGTACACCAAATAGTGATATAGTTTTACGCATAGCTGAGATCACACTTTTCGAGTCTAAATTACGGGTATGGAATAGTAAGACATACTTCGTGAAAGCACAAATAATTACTATAAGATACTCTTTTACGTCGGATTTACCACTTAGTTTACCTGAGATATCAATGTGAATTGCGTGAAATGGAATTGGGGTTTTCGGAATGGGGTGTAGCTGAATTTGCGATTTACCAGATTTGGTTTTCGCTATCTTGCACGTGAGGCAATTTTCGACGAATTTCCGCACGAATTTAGCCATGCTGGGAAACCAATAAAAATCAGCTATTTTCTCAAGAGTTTTTTCATGACCAAGATGAGATAAAGATTCATGGAAACTGTTTACAAGAGACCAGCGGTATTTATGAGGAGCTATCGGAACACATCTTGTTCTGCCATCGCGTTGGAATTTCCGATATAGTACTCCCGATTGTAGGTCATAAGTACTACGAACCGTGTCGGGCATGTTTCCGCTTTCGTATTGTTGAAATAATTTTACGAGTTCAGGGTCATGTCGTTGGCCGGCAAGTAACCAGTTTTCAGGTAGAGTTGTGAGGTCTACCCGATAGTAGGCTGTAGGATTATTATTTTGGCGACATGAGAAGGAGGTCACCGCATTGTCGGTACCTGTTAAAGGGAAAGAGTCACTACCAACTCCTTGGAGTGGAGGAATATTTTCGCATACCAAACCGACATTTTTACGTTTTATGACAGGGGTTTCTTCGAGAGGGTCTAACAAACTACCTGTCTTTTCTTCGGATTCCAAGCCTTTTTCTGTTAAAGGGTGACGTGAAAGAAAATCCACGTGCTGCATTCGAGTCGAAGGACAGTACACAATATTAAAGTCGTAGGTCTGTAGATATGACCACCAGCGGTGTACTCTGGTATTGAGAGATTGTTTCAGAAAACTATCTTTCAATGATTTGCAGTCAGTAACAACAGTGAAATGATGAGGCTGGATTAGGCTATGAAAATGCTGAATCGACAATAAAACACCTAACGTCTCATTTTCATAACTATGGTAGCGGCTTTGCGCGGGGGTTGCGCGCTTACTGTAATAGGCTACTACTCTCGGTTTACCGTCCACAATATGCATTAGGATACCAGCATATCCTAGACTACTAGAATCACAATGAAGTTGTATCGGATATTCGGGATTAAATATCATTAGTACTGGCTCGTTAGTAAGATAAGAAATAAGAGATTGTCGTGCATTTTCGTGTTCATCTGACCAAGTAATTTTACCTTTAGGATTGATTTTATTACTCAAAAGCCTATATAAGGGTGCAGCAATTATTGAAAAATTCGGAATATACTGTCGGAAATATGAAGCCAAGCCTATAAATTGTCTCAGAGATGTAATGGAGTGAGGTGGAGATTGATGGATCAGTGCATCGATTTTTTTCGTATTTGGTCTGACTTCACCATTGCTAACATCGTAACCAAGATACTGAACCCTATTGACGACAAAGGAACACTTAGTAGGATTAATAGAAAAACCTACTTTAGTCAACACAGAAATGACATGTTCCAACCTTTCAATAGCTTGTTCAATTGATGAGGCACAAATCAAAACATCATCAATAAAACAACACAATATTCGTTCACCAATGATCCTAGGGCATTAGTCAAAATACGAGTGTACACACTACTGGCATTACGAACGCCAAACGGCATTGCCAAAAATTCGTAACAACCTTCAGTGGTAATAAAAGCTGTTTTCTCGATGGTGTCCTCATGATTAGCCACCTGGTAATAGCCACTAGCCATATCGAGAGAAGAGAACCAAGTTACTCCCGCTAACCTAGCTATCTGATCTCTAATTAGAGGCAATGGCCATGATTCAGGAACAGTATTACGATTTAACTCCCGATAATCACAGCACATTCTAGTTTTACCATTTTTCTTGGGAACCAAGAGAATAGGAGTAGCAAACGGCGATTTGCTAGGCCGAATAATATTGGCCGCCTGTAATTCAGCCAAATGGTTACGCACAAATTCCTTTTCAGCTGGAGTAAGAGGGTAGGGTCGGCGTCGGACTATTTTAGACGGGTCAATAAGACGAATTTGAAATTTTTCGCCCTTCACTCTAATACGTGGTAAACCGTCAGTAAAGAATTCTTTAAATTTTAGCAGAGTTGATATCAAATTATCTTTCAGTTCTCCTTCCAAATCGGTATGAATTTTCCCAAAATCGAACAGTGAATTATCATTAGGCATTGATATAGTAGAAACACATAATTCGTTATTTTGCGTATGATCAGCTTGCGTATTATCAGAAATATTAGACACATTTTTATTCAAAATAACTTCAGATGCCTCAGGTCCAGAGATTGATAAATTTGACTCAGCCAGATAATTTTGGTTTTTAGACGAATTTTCCGATGCAGCTAATTTTTTTCCCTTGCTAAAATTTGGAATAAACTCACACGTATCGGAGGTCATTATAACTTTTAAACCCATTGCTAGAATTTCACGACCAATAATAATATCGGAAGAGATTGCATCGTTGGGCACTACATGAAAACAGACATTCAATTCATTCTCATTAATTGAAATTTCGGCAACCAATTGCGTTTCACAAATAATTTTTGATGTACCGATTCCGCTTAAAACAACAGGGGAATCGAAAACTGGACCCAAGAATTTAGAGCGAATTTTCTCTCTCATTAATGACACTTCGGCACCTGAGTCATAGCAAAACAAAAATATCTCACCTTTGTGAATCAATCTTCCGTGGGGATTGGCAGCGCATAAGTTGACTCTCTTCTCCGGGAGTCTCGTCTCCGCAACAGGTCCTCTTGATTTTCTCTCTTGATTAAGCTTCGAACGATTTGGGCATTTGTCGGCCCAGTGAGACTTGGACGTGCAGATGTAGCAAGAACCAGAGTCCTTTCCCGGTTGGGAAGAAGATCGATTTGAAAACGAATAAGTTGAAGTCGTAGGTCGGGATGTAGTGTACTGCTTCTTAGCATAGCAAGAAGAGGCATTGTGATTTGGCTTATTGCAAATCGTGCAGCGAGTAATTGGAGCGTTCGGAGGAGAAAATTTAGGCTTCTTATTAGAATTATTGCTGTCATAGTCGTATGTTCGGTCTCGTTTCTTGGTGATGGGAATGCCATTCAATTCTTTCATCAATTTCTCCCGTGAACGAAAATCTTGAGTGCTGGCTAAGCGTCTTACTCGTGAATCAAATTGGCTCATATGAGCAAGAACAGTGGAAACAATGAATTGCTCAGGCGAAATGTTTCTTATTTTTGCGGATAGAGTGGCGTATAGACGGGTTGCAAAAGCTACATGGCTTTCTCCTTCATTGGGTCGGCTCTCTTGAACGGTAAGGAGGACAGTGGTTGGAGTCTCAAATGTTCCAAATCTGCCAAGGAACAAAATTTTAAATTCGTCCCATGTGATCCCCGGGTATATAGCTTGAGGTAGCCAAATCGATGCGTCCCCTTTGAGTGATTTTGTTAGGGATAAAATCAAATCAGCGCCTGATAGATTTTTTTCCTTTAGGATTAATTCAGCAGCAGAGCACCATGCATTAGGGTCGCATTCGGGTGTATCAGGATTAAACTCAGGCAAGAATATTTTTGAAGATTTCTGGGGCTCATTTAACCTCTTTACAAGAACTTCAATGAAATTCTTCAACTGATTTTGCTCACCTGAATTTCTTCGATTCATATCAGGATAATGTTCATGTTCAGGATGATGTAGACGATCGTTTGATCCCACTTCTGATAAATAAGCCCTGGAGTAATTAGGGAAATCATTTTCACTCAATAAACTTCTAATTTCCCCTTTCCTCAATGTCATTAGGATCCATAATAAAACACTCGCGAATACTTTACTGAAGATACTGATAACTATTATTTTATTATCGGAGATACTAACAATTTCGATATTTGACTGAACTATAATTAAACAAAGCAAACTCCCTGAGACACAGCGACCACAATGATAATATGAGATAGTTGTGGCTTGGACAGCGTTTACTCATCAACTGATCCTCCAGTAGGAGGGTAGTACAGGTATGTTCTGGGTCTGAGGGTGTAGGCTGGGGCCTTTTCCACCGAGCTATGATGGAGGGGAAGTCACATCCCCGATATATATTTGTTTTTAGAAAACTGGTTCACCTATAAGGTGGGAATGTGTTGTTCACAATGATTCTTCCGAGTTCGGCATCAGGAAGTAGGCTCTTTCAATTGTCATAAAAAGTTCCGTAGAAGTTCTAAACCAGTTATCGATACTCATAAACTCCCACTTATCACGGCGAAAGTGAAATTCGATCGCGTGGAATCAGATGATCGAAGGGCGATTTGGTTTCTACTCGATCCGCAGTTCCCAACAATCCGCGACCTGATCCGATCAAAATGTAAAAGTTAGTCCATCTTACTGTACGAAAAATATCAGGATGGTTTTTGAAATATTTTTATTTTGGTTCTTCGCAGGAAAAATCAAGGGAAGGCGTTGGTTTTGGATGGAATAATTCAATGTACCGAACACGACGAGTTTTCCTACCAAGAAATGATATCTTTTCTGCCTCTCTGCAGCCACCCTAACCCTAAGAAAGTAAGAGTTTGTATTATCAACTGAATTTCTGTTGAATGTTGTCATAATTTTGCTCGTTTGTTATGACTAAGCATATTTTTACCTCAAATTCGAATTATTCCGCAGAATTTCCCAAAAAAAATTTCTGTGCAATATTTCGATTAGTTTAGCTGTAAACGGGGGTTACTTGCCTCCCCACGGGCCAGAGGGGATTCGCTGCGACTCGTTAGCCTCCCCAAGCAGAGTCCGAATTGTACTACATCTCTCATATTTGGTAGGGCATATATGAGGTAGGGGTATTTCAGTCAAATTTTTTTATTTTTTTATTTTTCAAAAGAGTATGGCTCAGGAATAACGGTCTGTTCGTCGAGAAAATGTTTTTAAAAAATCAGAGAAGCTAAGGAAAGTTGAAGATTTGAAAGGTAGCTAGCCAATCATGACGTAGCTAGCCAAAACTCTTTGAAAAACGCTGCAAATTATTACACAACGGTTTATTATTTTTATATAGATCACTCGTCTACAAAATCACCAACCATCCAATATAAAGAGAAAAAGAAAAAAAAAATCAAAAAAAAAAAAAAAATCAAAAAAAATAAAATAAAAAAAAAAAATCAAAATCACAAACCATCGATCGCATTTCGGTCAGCTCTAATTTGAACGGAGATTAGGCCTCTTTTGCGATTCACACTCGTGTTTTGATTTATATATATATATATTTCAATATAAACCTTTAACTTTTCGTAGGGAGCGAACGGTTTGTCCTACAGAGATCCGCGTGGTCTCAAAAAATTCTAAAAATTCTATAGAATCATAAATTGAAGGAAAAACAATACCTTCATATCGAAATTTTTTGAGTTAGGGCGTTTTCAAAATTTCAAAATTGATTTTGGAACCCTTAGGAGTGACCTACATCAACCAAAAGCTTCGGGGCACAACTAGACCCCAAATGGAGCCTACATACCAAATTTCATCAAAATCGGTCGATGCTAAGTGGCAAAAGTGCCGCGTACGGCGTACGGCGGACGGACGGCCAAATTTTTATTCAATTTTTGGATTCTACGTACCTTGAAACGTAAACCATCAAATTTTGAGGGGGTGTTAGAATTTTTTTTTTCTTGGTCGATTCCAAAGGTTCATTATTGAAAATAATAAACCAAAAGTATCCATGCACAGAGAAGAGATGGTAGCTAGCCAAAACTCTCTGAAAAAAGTATCCATGCACAGAGAAGAGATGAAACCCTTGGAGAATCTCTTGGATACTACAAAATACACACGCGCGCGGCGTAGTGTGTGTGCATTTAAGGCCTTTTTTCAAACGTGTGATCCCTTTAATTAATTTTTCTACCACAAGTTATAGCATCGTAGGGCTAAAAGTTGGAGTATATAGGTTTTCAAGGGTGCTAAATCCAAATTTGAGGTCAAAAACCTGAATTTCCGACCCACCAAAATACCCCATAGGTAGTTCTGACGACCTCCTATACCAAAACCTACCCAATCATGTTATGGATGATGAGGAAGCTGTACGCTACACACTTGATAGAATACCCTCTCATCACCTAATTGTACTATATCGATGGCATCACATGATAACCTCGTATCTCACCCACCTGTAATTCAATTTTTAGCGATAAGAAACCATGGTTATCAGTGACACTCAGCCCTCTTGATCAAAACCGAGGTTATCATTTAGAGCGTTAGAGAGCAGAAAATGCAATTCCCGCTAAAAATTGAATTACAGGTGGGTGGGATACGACGTTTTCATTCAGAGAATCCAAAAAGAACCATTTTGGCCAAAAATTGAGATACGAGGTTATCATATGATGCCATCGATATCTCTCATACTTGGTAGGGCAATATGCAGTTCCTGCAGCTCATGCAGGTTCTGAGCGAATAACCCGGTATAATTTTTCTCTTTCTCCCCCTCGCAGCACCTTTTAGTTATCGGAACCCCCCTCATGTAGCATCTCATTTTAAAGCGAATTGAATACACAAATGGTCCGTCATCGACTCAGTTGGAAGTCACAGGGGAAGTAAAGTGAATATTGACCAATCAACCCAAAAACGGCAACCACTTTTCTCAACTTCTTTCACAAACTGTCGATACTTTTAACTAAGCAAAATGAAATTTATTTGAAACGGGATCACACGGATACCTACTGGTAGAACACATTTCAAAAAGAATCATGCAGACTGGTACCAGAATGAAGAAATGCAAGGTGTTCATACATTTAAAAAAACCTCCTCCGTCGCGCGCCTACGGTGCTTTGAAATCTGTCAATAAATGAGTACTTTTAAAAGTATTACACTTGACTTGTGGAGGCTATCGTATATCACTATGGGGAGGCAAACGAAGTGAAGGTGGCGAGTACTGGGAGGCTAATGATTACCCTTACGGCTGACATTACATTTTTTTTGGCTCAGGGAGGCAAGTGATGGCCCCCGGTAAACGGTGGTTAGGTATTAATATCAAAAGCGGGCGCAAATGGAGTCACGACAAAAATGGGGTATTTCAGTAAATTTTTTAACATTGTTTTTTCCAAAAGAGTTCCTATGGCTCAGGAATAACGGTAATTGGGTCTGTTCCTCGAGAAAATGTTTTTAAAAATATCAGAGAAGCTAAGGTAAGTTGAAGATTTGAATGGTGTGACGTAGCTAGCCAACTGTCTTTGAAAAAAGTATCCATGCACAGAGAAGAGATGGATACCCTTGGAGAATCTCTTGGATACTACAAAATACTACTCACACACGCACGTGGCGTAGTGTGTGTGCATTTATGGCGGCCCGCCTTTTTTTCAAACGTGTGATCTCTTTAGTTAATTTTTCTACCACATGTTATAGTATCATTGAGCTTAAAGTTGGAGTATATAGGTTTTCAAGGGTGCTGAATCCAAAATTGAAGTAAAAAACCTGAATTTCCGACCCACCGAAATACCCCATTGTTCTTATGATATTATAAGCCTAGATACTTACAGTACCTAGGCTAGGTATACAGAGTGTACCAGGTTAAGGGATTCTCCGTCGGTCGACGTTCTTTCCTAGTTCCTGGTCAGTATTTGGCCAAATCGAAGGGGCAAAAACTTGAAAAGTTGTACTTAAATTGGAAATTTTAAGGTATTTTAAAAATTCATTAGTGCACGGCCCTAGGGAATTGAATAACTGAAATATCGCCGTTGTAATCATCAAAATCGAACAATAATTGCCAGAAAAAAAATGGGAAAAACCGTTAATTCAGTTATGTTTTTCCCATAAACTGTAGGTAAACTTGACATTTTCAAGGATTTTAGATATTCATTAGTGCCTTGGGAATTGAAAAACTGAAAGATTGCCGCTGGAATCATCGAAATCGAACAATAATTGCCAGAAAAATATGGTAAAAACATGGGAAAACCCGTTTATTCAATAGTTTTTCCCATTTTCCTTTGGCAATTATTGTTCAATTTTGATGATTCCGGCGGCAATATTTCAGTTATTCAATCCCAAGGGCCGTGCACTAATTAATTTCTAAAATCCTTTAAAATTTCAAATTTAAGTACAACTTTTAAGTTTTTGCACCTTCAATTTCGCTAAATACTAAAAACGAACGGCGACCCCCTTAAGGGGGTCTCAGTCGGTTGCAGTTTGTTTCTTGTTCCGGGTTGGTATTTCTCTCAATTGCCGGAGCTCAAACTTTAAAAGTTGTACCTAAATTTGAAATTGTCTAAGATTTTCGAAATTCATTAGTGCGTAGTATGCAGTAAGGTTTTCCCATTTTTATTTGGCTAGGTATTATTTTTTTTAGATAGATAGATATTTGTTTATTGGCTCCATTTTGTACAATTTTTACAAGAAGAAAAAATGCATAAAGGAATGCGATTTGCAGTTATTTCCTACCCGACGTTAGACTTGGCCCGTGTTGTAGGGTAGGATCTTGCAAAATGGGGTGCGCATGGGTTGGAAAAACTGTTAATTGTTATTTTTAATCTAAACTAGACCTCATTCTGTGAATTTTGACTATTGTTTTGCTCAGTTTAGTCTCAACTATCAGTCAACTGATCGGGAGTGGGGTCCTCAGAAACGAACTCTTCTTTTGCCGAGCTTTCGGTGAATTTATCGCCTTCCTCAGGGCTCAAAGGATGCATTCACATCTTTAATACATCAGCTTAATTAACACTGCGATTAATTAACACTGTTTTCCCGAAGTTGTTGCTTCCTGATATTGTTATAGCTGACATGATGTTTTAAATTCCCCCCTTTTTTCATTTTACTTGCAATAATTCCGAAGTTCATTTCCCACCAACTATGGTGGCGCCTCTAACTGGTTTGTTGATAGACGCTGGTGTTATGCTCACGCAGTAATCCATCCTTTGAGCCCTGAGGAAGGCGATAAATTCACAGAAAGCTCGGCAAAAGAGAAATTTGTTTCTGAGGACTCCGTTCCCAATCAGTTGACTGATAACACTAGATTACAAAATTTAGGGGCGGTCTGGCTGCCTCGTTCTTTCACCACTTTTCTTATGGTATTTGGTGCGCTGAATCCGAATCTGACGTCAATTTTTTTTGTTTACGTTGGATTTTCAAGATATAGCTAGTTTTAAGATTTTTCTAGTTCTCACTTTTCTTCATTTTTAGTGAAAACTCATCTTGCTCAAATCTCCTCAAAAAGTACTCAGACTTATAGGAAATTTCATGTAGAATCCGAATATGTACTTAGTTTTTAAGTAAAACTGTGTTAAACCCCCTATTTTCTACAAAACGTATCAAAAGACACCGGTTCTCAACGTTTTTTCTTCGGGTTTTCCCTTACATTTTGCCACTTGAAAAAAAAATTAAGGCTAAAAAAAATTTTCTCGGGCCTTTACTTTGTAGGGGGGACACCCCAGAGGAGAATGAGACCAATCGCAGCCTCCTAAACCGATTAACAACGAAGGAATGAGCTTTTTCATGGCACTGAGATGAAAACTCACAAAAACCGTTAGTTAATTTTTCGAGATAAGCATGTGCGTTCCTAAATCTGTTTTCCTCAAATGGATTTTCCTTTCTTATACATTTTTTATGCTTGTCACCTATTAAGAGTAAGATCGAAAATAGGTACTCAAAGGGGGAGTAAATCATAATTGGGAAACTCTTGTTTTGTTAAGTGATTTTAATTCAGTTTTACTGAACAAATTACAAACGAAACACAATAAACTGCAGAAAAGTTAACGGTGTAAATCTGTTTCATGAAGGCTCAGATGAATCAAAAGTTGGTAAAATGTTTGGTTATTCCTCCACCTCAGAGGTTCCACCAAGATATGAAAACCATGGAAGAACGGTACAAAGGGTATTGGGAAGTTCACATGATGGCGGACTATTGTTGGACCTTAAAAAGAGATTTACCTCAGGCGGCGAAGTTTTCTCTACATAGATGCCGGCGATGAAACCTCTGAGGTGGCGGAATAACCAAACATTTTACCAACTTTTGATTCATCTGAGCCTTCATGAAACAGATTTACACCGTCAAATTTTCTGCAGTTTATTGTGTTTCGTTTGTAAAACTGAATTAAAATCACTTAACAAAACAAGAGTTTCCCAATTATGATTTACTCCCCCTCTGAGTACCTATTTTCGATCTTACTCTTAATAGGTGACAAGCATAAAAAATGTAGAAGAAAGGAAAATCCATTT
Source organism: Apolygus lucorum (assembly GCA_009739505.2). Lineage (NCBI taxonomy): Eukaryota > Metazoa > Arthropoda > Insecta > Hemiptera > Miridae > Apolygus > Apolygus lucorum. Next base: position 56,106,407 of record CM019177.2, read on the forward strand.
GAGGAAAACAGATTTAGGAACGCACATACTTATCTCGAAAAACTAACTAACGGTTTTTGTGAATTTTCATCTCAGTGCCATGAAAAAGCTCATTCCTTCGATATTAATGGGTTTAGGAGGCTGCGATTGGTCTCATTCTCCTCTGGGGTGTCCCCCCTACAAAGTAAAGGCCCGAGAAAATTTTTTTTAGCCTTAATTTTTTTTCAAGTGGCAAAATGTAAGGGAAAACCCGAAGAAAAAACGTTGAGAACCGGTGTTTTTTGATACGTTTTGTAGAAAATAGGGGGTTTAACACAGTTTTACTTAAAAACTAAGTACATATTCGGATTCTACATGAAATTTCCTATAAGTCTGAGTACTTTTTGAGGAGATTTGAGCAAGATGAGTTTTCACTAAAAAATGAAGAAAAGTGAGAACTAGAAAAATCTTAAAACTAGCTATATCTTGAAAATCCGACGTAAACAAAAAAAACTGACGTCAGATTCGGATTCAGCGCACCAAATACCATAAGAAAAGTGGTGAAAGAACGAGGCAGCCAGACCGCCCCTAAATTTTGTAATCTAGTGTAATTGTTTGTTGGGCCCATCACCATACTGTTTAGTCTCAACTGCCCAGCACACTACCTATAAGTAAGTTATTGTAAGGTTTTTAGTGAAAAAAATTCTAGTGTTCATTCATATTCCGAAGGGGATTATGTAATCTGAGATAACGGATATCTCTGATTTGATTGCGAGGTAGAGTTCACTGCGCCCTATCAGTATAATAGTAGGTACTCAGTGGCGGTTCTATTTAATCACCAGTGGTGAAAGGGGGGGGGGGGAGAGGAGAGATAATATCTCTCCTCTTACATTATAGGGACTATATTATTATATAGTTAGATTATAACTTCTTCCACACTTGGTATAGGTATGACCAATAATCAATGGCAAATAAACGATTGTTGGAATCGAAGATTATTACATCAGGACCGATAAATTCACCAATTATTCAGGGTCTGAAAATTAAATGATTTAAAAAAGTCGACAATAAAACGCTGCTAATTAATACAAAACCGTTCATATTCGGGTTTTTATTTATTTTTGGTTATCAGTTTTCGGAAGTTCATATCAACTTTACTAACCGAAAAATTCCAGTCATGGATGTTGTGATTAATTCAATTAAAATACCCCATACCGATGCAGTTAAATATTTGTGTATGACCCTCGACTACAAATTAAACTGAAAAAAAAACATACCTATAGAAAAGAAAAAGTCCATTCATGCAGCATGAATTATGAGCGAATTTTCAAAGAAATCTTTCAGTTGAAGGTATGGTTAAGAAAAGGAACAATGGTGCAGCAATTTCTTTTAGAAAGTTTTTTTTTTAAACGATTCTTGGTTCATTCGATTTTGAATATAACATACCAACATTCCGTATGGGTATGCTTTGAAGATGTTGGGAGTCCATATTCACGTTCTAGTCGTCTCCACAAACTCATAAAGTACCCACACGGCTATTGTTTTTTTTTTTTCAATTTTCAGTATACCTACCATACCAACATACACTATGCACCGGGTATGCGTTGAAGATGTTAGGAGTCCATATTCACGTTCTACTCGTCTCCACGATCTCCACATGGCTATTGTTGTTTTTTTTCAATTTTCAGTATACCTACCATACCAACATACACTATGCACCGGGTATGCTTTGAAGATGTTAGGAGTCCATATACACGTTCTACTCGTCTCCACGATCTCCACATGGCTATTGTTGTTTTTTTTCAATTTTCAGTATACCTACCATACCAACATACTCTATGCACCGGGTATGCTTTGAAGATGTTAGGAGTCCATATTAACGTTCTAGTCGTCTCCACAAACTCATAAAGTACCGTGAATTCCTTGTAACGGCCATAACTTCTACATTTTCCATCCGATTTCAATGAAATTTTCAGGGATTATGTGGATTAGGTTGTAGATGGTCCCTTATGAAAATCATTGTTCCCAGACTGATGGAAGGCACTGCGCATGCGCAAACGTGAATTTCCTTGTAACGGCCATAACTTCCACATTTTCCACTCGATTTCGATGAAATTTTCAGGGATTATGTGGATTAGGTTGTAAATGGTCCCCTATGAAAATCATTGTCCCCGGACTGATAGAAGCGACTGCGCATGCGCAAACGTGAATTTCCTTGTAACGGCCATGATTTCTACATTTTCCATCCAATTTCAATGAAATTTTCAGGGATGTTACAGAGTAGTGTTTAGATGGTCCCCTATGAAAATCACAGAGAATTGTTTTTCATAGAGGGATTCATTCATAGAGGGATGGTCTCCTGTGAGAATCTCAAATCCCATTATTTGTAGGTCATCGGTAGCTCAGAGGATAGAGTCTTGATTTGAGCTCCTAAGGTCGCGAGTTCGAAACCCAGCCGAGGCTATGTATTTTTTGATCCAATCACATACATCTACTCACTTAATTTTTCATCCGAATTTGATGAAATTTTCTAGGCTTGTCCAGATTAGCGTGTAGATGGTCCCCTATGAGGGTAGTGAAAGGTACTTAGAGATTGGTGTTTTGAGATTAACTACTATGCATCGGATCATCTATACAATCGGGTTATGGATACGAGGAAGCTATGTGCCACACCCACTTGGCAGACGTTTTTTTTTTCAATTTTCAGTAGGATTACCTACCATACCAACATACACCATGCACCGGGTATGCTTTGAAGATGTTGGGAGTCTATATTCATGTTCTACTCGTCTCCACAAACTCATAGAGTACCCACATGGCTATTGTTAGTTTTTTTTCAATTTTCAGTATACCTACCATACCAACATACTCTATGCACCGGGTATGCTTTGAAGATGTTAGGAGTCCATATTCACGTTCTACTGGTCTCCACGAACTCATAGAGTACCCACACGGCTACTGTTGGTTTTTTCGATTTTCAGTATACCATACCAACATACTGAATACACTGGGTATGCTTTAAAGATCCTAGGAGTTCATATTCATGTTCTACTCGTCTCTACACTATAAGATCACTCATAAGTTCTATAAGTCCACACGGCTACTGCATTACTGGGTACAACAAATATACGCACGTATTCATTCTATATATAAATAGATACATACTTTTCTTAATTTTGGACAATTTTCGTTTTTGAAAAACGCAATGATATCAGAAATTTTGTGCTGAATCCGAATATACCATTTACCACCATGATTGTGAAAATAACCACAAAAAACGAAAAAAAACACGTTTTTTTGGACTTTTTGGAAATTTGGACCGCTTTGGATTGTCCAAAATTTCTGGCTAACGAACTTGACCTTTTGTTTGTTGTTTCGAACATTTTGGCAAAAAGTAAAAAAAAAAAAAAGTTCTAAATAATGACTCAAGTTCGGAATGTCAGTCATTTGCAGAAATGCAATAATGACCGAAAAATAATAAACCTTCGTGAAATAATTTGCAGCGTTTTCACGCCCTATACTCGTCCTCTTACACTCGTCAATAACCAAATCGTTCTCAAATAACTGAAGATACGATTAGAAAGTTGAGAACATTAATTTGATACTTGTTGGAGTAACAGATAACATTATCGAATCATTGAGTCAGAACTAATAGCTAATGATGACTTCCTGTGATAAACGAGTTACGTCAGTCTGTGATAAAAATATCAGATTGCTGGTTCTGTAAGTGTGGTAGGTCGCCATAGTCCAAACTATTAACACGATATTTCGCTATGGATTTTATGTTCATTTAATGCTCCTATTACGAGTTAAGTATGAACGTTTTTTCAGTAATTGTGTTGGCATAATTTTTTCTTACCCAAGGGAGGTAAGGAAAGTGAAGGTGAGTTGGTAGGAGGAAATTGAATGCGTACAATCGAGTAATTTAGCACGCAGAAGCAAATCCTAGTATTCATCAGTAGTTGAGCAGAACTGAGGGTAGCGTCTGCCTTCCTAATAATACATTGGGAAGAAAACACACAAAATATCGTCGGCAAAATGACAAAGGGACGTATCTGCAAAACAAGTTTTGAGATATTCAATTTGAATGTTGGAGCGTGAATGATAAATCAGCGAGTGAACAAAATCAACCGAAAATGCTCGTTTTCCGATGCATTTACTTTGTTTCCTATAGTTACTACTATGCAAGTTGTCGTTATGACGCATTATAGCAGATACGTCCTTTTATCATTGCAGGTTATTCCCTACATTTCCTGTTACGTCCATCAGCCTCTTTCGTTCTGTTAGTTATAGTGAAGGATTTTGTAACACGTGGTCAGATTGATTCATTTGTAATAAATTACTCCCACGCATTTTTAGGACGTCCCACAGTAATACTTGGGCGTCCTTATGCGATCGATCTGGGGTGAAGGAGGACAACACTCAACAGAAGAAAAAAACACAGTAATCCGTAGTTGTGCACTACGTCGCCGGAATTTCGAAAGAGGGGATTAAAGCTTTAAAAAAACGTGCGTTTTTAAGCATACTTAATCTTGTGTCGTCTGCCCAGGTCTTAGTTCTCAACCGATTTTTGTGGTTCTTTTTAGGACGTCCCACAGTAAGACTTGGGCGTCCTTATGCGATCGATCTGGGGTGAAGTTGGACAACACTCAACAGAAAAGAAAAATAACCACACAGTAATCCGTTTTAGACCATTCTGAATCCAAATCCGCGAAAAAAACCATAGGTGTATGTCTGTGTGTGTGTGTGTAACAAAATCTTGTGTACTCTGCCCAGGCCTTAGTTCTCAACCGATTTTCCTGGTTCTTTTTTTGTTCGTCGCGGAAAACTATCTAGTTGTGCACTACGTCGCCGGAATTTCGAATTTTGCCTTTTAAGGGGGGGAAAGGGGGGGGTTAATGCTCGAAAAACGTGCGTTTTTGGGCATAATCTTGTGTCGTCTGCCCAAGCCTTAGTTCTCAACCGATTTTCCTGGTTCTTTTTTTGTTCGTCGCGGAAAACTATCTAGTTGTGCACTACGTCGCCGGAATTTCGAATTTTGCCTTTTAAGGGGGGGAAAGGGGGGGGTTAATGCTCGAAAAACGTGCGTTTTTGGGCATAATCTTGTGTCGTCTGCACAGGCCTTAGTTCTCAACCGATTTTCCTGGTTCTTTTTTTGTTCGTCGCGGAAAACTATCTAGTTGTGCACTACGTCGCCGGAATTTCGAATTTTGCCTTTTAAGGGGGGGAAAGGGGGGGGTTAATGCTCGAAAAACGTGCGTTTTTGGGCATAATCTTGTGTCGTCTGCCCAGGCCTTAGTTCTCAACCGATTTTCCTGGTTCTTTTTTTGTTCGTCGCGGAAAACTATCTAGTTGTGCACTACGTCGCCGGAATTTCGAATTTTGCCTTTTAAGGGGGGGAAAGGGGGGGGGTTAATGCTCGAAAAACGTGCGTTTTTGGGCATAATCTTGTGTCGTCTGCCCAGGCCTTAGTTCTCAAACGATTTTCCTGGTTCTTTTTTTGTTCGTCGCGGAAAACTATCTAGTTGTGCACTACGTCGCCGGAATTTCGAATTTTGCCTTTTAAGGGGGGGAAAAGGGGGGGGTTAATGCTCGAAAAACGTGCGTTTTTGGGCATAATCTTGTGTCGTCTGCCCAGGCCTTAGTTCTCAACCGATTTTCCTGGTTCTTTTTTTGTTCGTCGCGGAAAACTATCTAGTTGTGCACTACGTCGCCGGAATTTCGAATTTTGCCTTTTAAGGGGGGGAAAGGGGGGGGTTAATGCTCGAAAAACGTGCGTTTTTGGGCATAATCTTGTGTCGTCTGCCCAGGCCTTAGTTCTCAACCGATTTTCCTGGTTCTTTTTTTGTTCGTCGCAGAAAACTATCTAGTTGTGCACTACGTCGCCGGAATTTCGAATTTTGCCTTTTAAGGGGGGGAAAGGGGGGGGTTAATGCTCGAAAACGTGCGTTTTTGGGCATAATCTTGTGTCGTCTGCCCAGGCCTTAGTTCTCAACCGATTTTCCTGGTTCTTTTTTTGTTCGTCGCGGAAAACTATCTAGTTGTGCACTACGTCGCCGGAATTTCGAATTTTGCCTTTTAAGGGGGGGAAAGGGGGGGGGTTTATGCTCGAAAAACGTGCGTTTTTGGGCATAATCTTGTGTCGTCTGCCCAGGCCTTAGTTCTCAAACGATTTTCCTGGTTCTTTTTTTGTTCGTCGCGGAAAACTATCTAGTTGTGCACTACGGCGCCGGAATTTTGGATTTTGCTTTTTAAGGGGGGGAAAGGGGGGGTTAATGCTCAAAAAACGTGTGTTTTTGGGCATAATCTTGAGTATTCTGCCCAGGCCTTAGTTCTCAAACGATTTTCCTGGTTCTTTTTTTGTTCGTCGCGGAAAACTATCTAGTTGTGCACTACGGCGCCGGAATTTTGGATTTTGCTTTTTAAGGGGGGGAAAGGGGGGGTTAATGCTTAAAAAACGTGCGTTTGCGTGCATAATCTTGTAAACTCTGCCCAGGCCTCAATTTCCAACCGATTTGCGTGTTTCTTTTTTCGTTTGACTCAAATAACTTCCGAGTTGTACATGATTTTACCAGAGTACCAAAATTCGCAAGGGGAGGGGGTGAGTGGGGGGATAATATTCACAAAATATCCGATTTTTCAATATTTCGGTTCCTTTACTGCTTACTAATTGTACCCAAGCTTTGAAATTGAGGAAAAATTCTCATTATACCTCCGGATTTTCATGAATTATTCTCTGTACCACCATGGTGCCAGGATATGGTGCCATGATGCCATAAACCGCTTATTTTGTGTTTTTTTTTTGTGTTTCACCTTGAATACGGATGTGAACCTCGACGGACTGCCTACCAAAACTAACAGATGAAAGTTCAATGTTACGACGTATTTCCGTTTTGGTGCCAGACTGGCACCATTGGTGGTGGGGGGGGGGGGGGGGGGTGAACTCGAATTCGCATGTTGGGTATCGTAGATCATGGATTTTAAAATGCTCTTCAGATTCGAGGCTCCCATGCCGCTAGAAATGTTAAGGTGGATAATGGTGGTAGGGGGGGGGGGGTCAGTGTTTCTTGCCTAAAGTAATAAATAAATTACATCGAGTGAAACAGTTTTATCACTTAACAACTGGTTAAACTTATCTAATGCTTATCCAATGGGACGTCCCCTGGAATGCATGCATTACTAAACAATATGTTTTGTTCTATGCGGGAAACTATCTAGTTGTGCATAATCTTGTAAACTCTGCCCAGGCCTCAATTTCCAACCGATTTTCGTGTTTCTTTTTTTGTTTGACTCAAAAACTTTCGAGTTGTACATGATTTCACCAGAGTATCAAAATTCGCTCGAATTCCCATATTGGGTATTGTAGATCATGGATTTTAAAATGCTCTTCAGATTCGAGGCTCCCATGCAGTTAGAAATTTTATGGTGGATAATGGGGGGGGGGGGGGTGTCACTATTTCTTGCCTAAAGTAATAAATGAATTACATCGAGTGAGACAGTTTTGTCGCTTACCAACTGGTTAAAATCATCTAATGCTTATCCAATGGGATATTGTTTAGTAATGCACGCATTACTAAACAATATGTTTAGTAGACGCCATAAATGTTGTGGCAACCTTTGGCAACAGAGTGATTACGCTCATGATGGCAAGCCTAAGCTTTGAAAATCCGAACTGAGAAATCCTAATGAAATGAAATTTTTTCTCCGAAATCTCGATTTCTTTGTTGTACGCTTTAGGTGGCGCGATGATGTTCTTACGAGGTCTGCCTCTCCCTACGCTGAAATCCATTCGAATTAACTCAGAATCATAGTCTTCTTTATAGTACAATTCGAAGGCACCAGCAAATTTCGTGTACTCAACCATACACACTTTCTTCCACGGAATGACTATACTGAGAGAGAAAATTGGAAAGAGACGTAACTGATGAGACAACGTTTCATGACATTCACAGAAAGACGTAAGTGACAGATACGTCCTACTGTCGTTGCCAAGATTCCTAGTCATAGATACGTCCACTATGTGACCAAAAATTCATGGGTTTCCGAGGAAAACATAATGTGTGGGGTTCAGGAAATCGATAGAGAAGTTTCTCGTGATATCATAAGTGAAGCCAACTCAAAATAACAAATTTTGCAGATACGTCATTTTGCCGACGATATAGGTATTGAAGTAACTTGGTAAAAGAGTTGGGCAAAATCATACTCATGAATATGATTGAGATTTTTAATCACAGAAATATGTTCCTACGATTAAGATTAAATTCGTACTCACATAATAAGAGTATGAATAAAATCAAAATCACGGAGTAAAGAAAGAGTAAAGTAAAGAAAGCAACCATTTCAGGTTGGCTATTCCTGGCGTCGTGGACGTCATCAGCTGTCTTCCAAAGGGAAGATCAGAATTTGTTCTGATGATTTCGCTCATGGCTTGCCATACGCGCGCTGCCGGCGATGAGCCTTGAACCCACGACCCCCGCAGAGGTCGGTCCAAAGCCCACCGCCAAACAACGACCGTAGCCACACTGCTGTCCCTAATTCAGTAATGGGGAATTTGCCTCACATTTTTTAATCATGGAAGAAAACCATAGTAACATTCTTATTCTCAGGAAACCTGTTGTTAATCACAGGAATAATAGGATTAATCATTTTAAAAAATTGTGATCAGTCATAAGATTCTGTGATTAATTATGTGGAAAATGTGATTAATCGTGGAAAAATTGTGATTAGTCATAGGATTCTGTAATTAATTAAGGGAAAATGTGATTAATCGCGGAAAATTTGTGATTAGTCATGGAAAAAATGTGATAAATCATGGAGTTTTGTGATTAATTAGTTATTCACAGAAAAAATTTGAGATTTGATTAATCACAGGTAAAAATTTGATTAATCGAGGACAAATTGTGATGAATCAATTTGATTAAATTATGATGAATTTGTGATGAATCAATCGTGGACAAAGTGTGATGAATCAATTTGAATTTGATTAATAACAGGGAAAGATTTGATTAATCGTGGACAAATTGTGATGAGAGTCTAGCCCCCAACAGTCCTTGTCGGGTTTCAGCGCTACCTCCCGCCACTTCAACGAACTACCATTCCTGATTATCATAACACTACCGTTCTAAAGATTGTTGTCTCGTAGTCGTTTTCGTTTCTCTTACTGTTTTCTCTTTGAACAGTTATGGACGTAAAAATGATGCCAAGTGTCGTTTTATGTCGCGAAACGTGCCCCAAAGTCATTCAATGGACAATTTCAGTGTGTAAGAAAAATCTCGTGTAATTTTGGATTTTTAATCAACTTGCTCTAAAAATGTGAAAAAGTTGAGGAATGTATTGTTTATTGGAAATAATAAACTGATCTGAATGATTTTACAATTTGAAATAACCGCTCAGTGACGAGGTGCTGTAAATGGACGCCCATTGGCTGGAATGTGGGGTAAACGTCCAAATAAGCCGAATGCACTAGTCTCGTCCAATCACAGTACATATCCGCACCACGTCATCGCCAAATTTTACTTTTTTTTCTCCACTCATATTCAAAACCTCAATTTTGAGATGCTTCTGAAAATTCAGAGAAAGGAGAACTTTCGATTCCACCACGATTTTTGCTCGTATATTTCCATGAACGTTCGAGAAAAAATTAAATCACAAATCACTGAAATTCCTCATTTCAAAGTAGATCTCCAAAATCGTCACTGGTTCATGTTATAGAAATATGAGAAACGAAAACGATTACGAGACAACAATCTTTAGAACGGTAGGGTTATGGTAATCAGGAATGGTAGTTCGATGAAGTGGCGGGAGGTAGCGCTGAAACCCGACAAGGATTGTTGAGGGCTAGACTCTCATCAAATTGTGATTAGTCATGGAAAAATTGTGATTAATCATAGAATTACGTAATTAATCATTAAAAAACTGCGATTAATCATGAAGAAATTAGATTAGTTATGGAATTCTGTGATTTATTATGGAAAAATTTTGATTAATTACATTAAAAAAAGATTCATCCTGTTATTTTTGTGATTAATTTACAGATTTTCTATGATTATGACTCATGCTCATAGTGTGTGAATATATTTTTAATCCTATTATTCCTTCAATTGATCACACATCAGATGTGATTAAGAATGTACTTTTAATGATACTCCGTGATTATGATTTTATTCATACTCTTAGTGTGTGAATACGAATTTAATCTTATCCAAAATCTTATTCATGAGTAAGATTTTGCCCGACTCTGCTTGTTAAGTTGACTCCTCAGCCCTCAGATCAGTGAAAGTTCCCGAGTTACTTGATTATCCGGGTGTTACTTTGAAATTGATTTCAACTTGTTCACTTGGTGGGAACTTTCAAAGCTTGAGTGGAAAGTGCCAGTGAAAGTTCGTTCGAGTTCATCATTTTCTACTTGAAGGTGACTTTCGTTGAACTGCTACTCATTACCGCGCGGTGCTCCCTTTTGGGATTAAAAAACTTGATGTCATCACTGACGTCTGGTTGCTCATGAGCACTTTACATGTTCAGTTCAAGCATTTTCTTTAGACTTTCCTGGAAGTCCATTTGGGTCGTCCATTAATTTATTTGCATTTCGGTAACTTCAAAGAGCATAGGCGCAGTATGAACACCCATCTTCCACATTTTTTTTTTCAATTTCAGAAAATTCAAATTCGACGTAAATAACTAATGGATGGATCTTCGCAGGTGCTGATAGTAGGCGGTGGAGATGGCGGAGTGGCGAGGGAAGTCTCCAAACACCCGCTCGTCGAGAGCGTCGACCAGGTTGAGATAGACGGCGAGGTGATGGAGGTGTGCAAGAAGTACCTGCCTGGGATGGCCGCAGGGCTGAGCCACCCTAAGGTCACCGTCTACGTCGAGGACGGGTTCAAATTCATACGAGAGAAGAAGGGGATTTATGACGTCATCATTACAGATTCTTCAGATCCTGTGGGTACGTGTAATGGATCAGATTACTGCAAGGTGTCTCAAAAGATGTTAACCCCCCTGCTAAAATCTTTCTTTTGGGAATCTATGTATTTTTGTGAGGATTTCAAACATCGTATTTTTGTGTACTTTCTTATTTCAAATGGGAACCCCCATTTTTTATTGCAGATTCGGATTCTACGTAAAATTTAATGAATGTTTGACTCCTCAGTTGATTTGTCCTCCCTGGGCGATCAAAGTTGCTCCCAAAATCAGATTTTTTAAAACCCCAAGTGTGGCACATGTTTTGGTTTATTATTTTCAATAATGAACCTTTGGAATCGACCAAGAAAAAAAAATTTTAACACCCCCTCAAAATTTGATGGTTTACGTTTCAAGATACGTAGAATAAAAATATCGAATAAAAATTTGGCCGTCCGTACGCCATAAGCGGCACTTTCCCCACTTAGCATTGACCGATTTTGATGAAATTTGGTATGTAGGCTCCATTTGGGGTCTAGTTATGCCCCGAAGATTTTGGTTGATGTAGGTCAGTTCTAAGGGTTCCAAAATGAATTTTGAAATTTTGAAAACAACCTAACTCAAAAAATTCTTATATAAAGGTATTGTTTTTCCTTCAATTTAAGATTCTATAGAATTTTTAGAATTTTTTGAGACCACGCGGAGCTCTGTAGGACAAACCGTTCGCTCCCTACGAGAATTTAAAGGTTTTATGCACGATAAATCAGAAACACGAGTGTGAATCGCAAAAGAGGCCTAATCTCCGTTTAAATTTTAGCTGACCGAAATGCGATCGATGTTTTTCTTCATGATGGATGGTTGTTGACTCTGCAGACGAGTGATCTATATAAAAATAATAAACCATTGTGTAATAATTTGCAGCGTTTTTTCATTATTTTTCGACTTTATTATTTATGTTACCGTAAAACCGTCAAACTTTACCCCACCAGGGGTAACTTTACCCCAAAAAGTGAGAATCTTCAATTGTGACGTAAGCGTGGTAGAACTTAGATAAAAGTTAGCTATTGTGTTTTCGTTATTCTCCACATCCCAGAGAATCGATGTGGCTTGTGATGGCGCCTTTATCCATGTTATCAGCTGTTATCAGTCATAGTTTCCTGTTCAGCTGTTTTTGTCCGTTTTCTTGTGCTCCAAAATTTCTTCCATATCAGGTGTTTGGAGTGGATTTACCTGGCAAGCCCTCATCATATCACTTTCAATATCTTATTTTGAACAAAATACACTAATCATATTCTCAAAAAAGTGTTTTCTTAGTTATGCTTTTGTTTACCAAAAATTTGATGGTAACTTTACTCCAAAAACCGGGTATCTTTACTCCACTATAAAGGTTGGGATAAAGGTAGCCTCACTCATATTTTTCTTATTTATTCTCGAAAAATATTTGAGTTTTATAATTTTTGCAGTGTTGAATGTCAGGTTTCTAGTGTATCTCATGTTGAAGAAGTAAGAGATGGAGAGAAGAAATGAGAAAAAGCTTGGTACGCGCCCCTACCGAAACTTTACAACAATGATATGAACATAAACGTGCTTTGGTCTCATAAGTTGTGATTTACAATATTATTTACTCGTGGGTTAACTTTGAAATTTACCATTGTAATTCATTTGAAAGTTATCGAATGTGAAACAGACTTTTTCCGTGATTTTGTTAAGTCATTCGTTTATCGTTTATTGTCCTTCAATATTTCTTTACTTGTAGAAAGGTTTGCTCGATTACCTACATAAGTCTGTCTATACTGGAAGACTGAAATTGTGATCTCTGAACCAGAAATATTGCATTTCAAGCAAATTCGTTGAAATAAATGATAAATAAATGATCATTGGAATTTATATTTTTCTTAGGTATAATTTGTATTTTTCAAGCTAAAAAGTTCAATTTTTCAGTATATATTTTATAATAATATTATAAATACTTGATATTATCAAGTATTTCTGGGGTAATGAATTCAATCCCGACTAGTAACATTGCACCACTGCCCGTTTCTGTAGCGAAAACCGTGAGTTTTTCAGAGTGGAGTAAAGTTAGACGCACTTCACTTAGACTTTACTCCAACATTTAAACAATTAAATAGGGGGGTTACAATTATCTGATCAATGAGCTCGACCACTCAAAATGTTCAGGAAGCCCTGAAGATCAATTCACGTATTAAAAAAAAATCAATTTAACCCATTTCGAGTGGGAGAAATTGTATTTGGAACTGTTTTGGAGTAAATCTTGGAGTAAAGTTTGACGGTTTTACGGTATCTAAAAAAGAGCGACTTTTCGCAAACCGAAAGGGTGGTCCGTTACTTATGAAACACCATGTAAATATAAATATAATGTAAATTTTTCCAATGCATCCTACAACCTCCAAAATTATGTATTAAGGTACATGTTAAACACAATAAAAGTCGGACACAGTTGAAGAGGAAAAAATTAAAAATGCAGAATGGTAGGATTTTCCTTAACATGTCCGCCATTGGGGCTTTCACCCTATTTTTCTTGCCCTTAGCCAAAACTTTAAAGGTGTTTTGCTGGACTCATCTGTAGGGAATTTTAACGCCATTTCCAACGGTGTACCTAATCAGTTTTCGAATTTCCATGAGCAATAAGAGTCATATTAATATTAGTGTCCCAAGTTCAAAAACACGGAAAAAAACTTCAAAGTGAAAAAGTGGCATTTTGTGCGGGTTTAAAAAATTGCTAAGAGGGAAAAGTTGTTGCAAATTAATTGTAGAATCGATTCCCGAAGTATCGGTCATCCGACTTGGGATGTTTTGAAAATTTCAACTCCTATTTATCGCCCCTTAGAAGTGACAGACACCAACCAAAAGCTTCATGGCACAAATAGAGCCCATATAGCAAATTTCAGCAAAATCGGTCCAGGGCAACTAAGGAAAGTCGCGGACGATGGACAATTTTTGGTTTATTATTTTTATTCCATTTTTGTATCCTACGTACCTTGAAACGTAAACCATCAAATTTTGGTGGGGGTTAAACATTTTTTTATTATTGAAAATAATGAACCAAAATTAGTCAGTAAATGCATCCCTTAAATATTAGGTAGATTTAGTTAAGCAAACACCTGTGGGTATGTATCGAAGGACATCCAAAGTTTGGTTTTAACTGTAATCATAAATAGCTATTTTGAATTTATACAAAACTGGTATTAGTCTTCGCTGTTGTAGCTTCAGCCATTACGACTTCTAACCCCAAGCTTTAATTATATTAACATATTCTAGCAATCTGTAACCTCCATGATTACATTAAATTTCAAATTGAATTTAAATGAGAAAGAATGAATTCTGACTTGCACCATGGTGTCCAAATCCTTTAAAAAGAACACTCTGAACACTGTGGAATTTTTTTAATGTTTAAAAACGATGTAGATTTTTCCAATGTCGGGGAGTTTACCCGAATTCCAGTAGTGTAGCGCTAGCCACTGTGGTGAAGTTTACCTCCGACTTACCTGAGTGGAAGCCACCTGACGAAGCTCAACTGCCCACCTTATTGGTAGATTCCCTCCAACCCCCATGAATAGTAATAATAGTGAGTGTGTTGATTGCAGGTCCTGCTGTGCCCCTCTTCCAAGAAGACTATTTCAAACTTCTGCGCCAAGCGTTGAAGCCGGGAGGGATAGTTTGCTCTCAAGCCGGAACGTTTTGGTCCAGCAGAGACTTCGTAACGAAAACTTTCAAAACCGTCCAAAACGTTTTCCCAGCTGTGGCCTACGCCTTCACCACAGTGCCGACGTACCCTGACGGCATCATTGGATTCACCCTTGGAAGTTTGAACCCCGTAAGTTCAATTTTATCACGTTCAGCAACACCATTTCTTGAAAGAAAAACATGCAGTAACTGCTCGTAGAGGCACCAGAACCAGCAGACATTGAATGGAGCCTAAATACCAAATTTCATCAAACACATCAAAGTAGTCCATGGTAACTGTCGTGCCTCCAAAATACGTTTATCAAATTATCAAATAATACACATGTGGTCACCTGTGGGTGGGACTCCGACAAGGAAACCCCAACAGTCACTTGATGCCAGACAGTCGCCAACTCTTCTCCACCTCTCTGACGTCCTCCTGAAAAATCGGTCTTATTTGGACAAGGAGAAGGGATAGGCTACAAATACCCTGTCGGAGCCCATCCAATGCATTCTATCTACAAAATTCAAAATGATAGCCCCATTTCCGCTGTGATGCAGTCCAACCCGCCCCTTGTGTGCGCAGCAACAATATTGCGACGCCATGCGGCACAACCCGACCCACCTCTAGTATGCGCGTACCTTTAGCAAACAAGTTAGCATCTGAAGAGCACAGGGGGAAAACCCGGGTAGGGAAAAAACTCAGATTTTTTACATTTCGAGTAAAAGTGATTTTTCTGTCAAAACAAAATTTCATGCTGAATAGTGTGCTTAAAAAATTCGAAAAAAGGTACAATTAAACTTGAAGTATAGGTGAATATGGCCCCAACAATAAAATCCTGCTAATAATTATTCTATTCATTATTTTTCAATTAACAAATTCACAAACTCCAAAAAAAACTGGGGAAAAACAAGGTAACTTTATATTTGGTAAACATCATAAAATTTTTCACGTTCAATTCTTCAGGCAGGTAAATTTTTTTGCTCTTGTTGAGAGAGTAATGGCTCAGTCTTCCTCGGAAAGACTTAATGTGCATCATCGTGCAGTTCACTGTTTCGTCAGAAATCGTATGGCGGCGATTTTTGTGCGACCCTCTTCTGTCTTTTGGTGGTTTCTGTTAAGCTCTTTTGGATGGTCTCCACTCTACCTTTTGTAATCCCATGCAAAGAAAGAAAAGCTTTTTGGCAAACGGGCACATCAGCCGTTGAGCCGTCACGGGTTACTCGTACTTTATACAAAAATGTGGCAGATCTGAAACAGGCAGTCATCTGGGCGTCGGGATCCATCACAGTACGATTCATTACTGGAACAACGCTGATCAGCCCTGTCAGGTGAGCAGTTTGCTCATTCCAATTCGCGAGAAGGTTGAACGGCTTAATAATAGTACTCCTGTCATTTCCCCCTACGATTTCAAAACAACGATGTCGCCTGCAATCAGGAATTTCACCGAATTCTATTTGCATTTTTCCTGAATAGTTAATAGTGTGGGACAGATGAAAATCGGGTTGATTTCGGAAAATAAGTCTCCTGTTATTTTTGGGAGACAATCAAAATTTTTGATTTCAAAACTAACCGGGAAAACGGATGTGAAACGGGAACGCTCGCTGATTGGGCTGTTCGGATCGCAGTCTCCTCCCAGTGTTGCCCATTCAGACGACGAAATCGTGTTTTCTAAGAAAAAAGTTATCAAACAAAAACAGGGGAAACCTGATTTTCCCCATCTTGCTTTTTCTATTTTTTTCTTCTGTTTTTCGATTTCGAACTTTATCGTTTCGTGAAATTTTGCATCTGGGGACTACAGATTTCTCGATCTCAGCGCTTCAAGCGGCCATAAATGAACTATTCCAGGATGACGTCATTTTCCCAGTTTTTTTTTAACATTCGTATTTTCTACACTGTTTTGTTTATTCGTAAATTAGGAAGTACGGGCTGAAAGTTTGGCGTAGGGGTTTTTGGAGGTGCTGAATCCGATTTTGGGGTCAAAAATAGGAAATTCCGACATGGTGTAATTCCTCATTGCACGGAGGACCTATCTCGTGACCCAGCGCTCGCATTTTTTTGTTTACATCCCTCTCCTACCTGTAATTTTTCGTTTCTTTGACGAAGGTAGTACTGCAGGATTGTCATCTCCATCCGAAGAAACAGCATTCTTCAATTGCCAAAACCGCACAATCACAAACAGCAATGAGAATAACACTGAATTGGTTGAACGAATGAAACGCAGCAAAAAATAACAAACAAGGGACGAAAAATACTGTGGTTCACACGAAGAAATTGGCTGGAGTGGGCAAAAAGGCTGGAGTGGGGGAAGCGACGACAGAATGTTACCTTGTTCTTCCCTTGGAGCGCATGGAAGACCTGGTTTTTCCCCTGTATGCCGAATGTTCACTCGATGATTTGAGGCATTTGGCCTGATTTTTCCCCAGTTCTCGCGTTTGCATTTGATCCAGCACCTTTCAAAACATAGGGACTCATCACTATCTCATTTTTGACCAAAAATCGAGTTACCCGGTTTTTCCCATCTGTGAGTGCTCGCTCTAGCTGCTCTTTTCCACGATTCTCGTTTTGGCAACACGGGAAATGCAAAAAAAAAAAAAATACTCAATATTTACTTTACATTTCCATTAAACGTACATCCCACCAAGTTAATATTCAAGTGCTAATATTTTTTCGTTTTTTCAGGAAACTTCCTTCAAGGAGCCCACTTTGAAATTCAACGACGAAGAACTGAACAAACTGAAAATGAAATACTACACTTCCGAAGTGCACAGAGCCGCTTTCGCTCTTCCCAAATTCATAGGCGACACCTTCAGGTGAAGTCACGCAATAAAATCTGGTTCACCAAGAAAATTCTCGTATTATTTTGAGGCCCTGTTGAATCATCAAAAATTAACTTCCCGCGACCGGGGATCGATCGCCTATCGTTCCGGTTAAACTATATTTACACTTCAGAGTTGGAGCTCGTTATCACTGAGCTAAGGAAGTGAATGGATGGAAATGCGAAGAGGTAGCTGATCACATCATCTCTCCCTTGTTAGGAAATCTGAGGTGCTCCGTTACCTAGTCAGGGAGGTGAGAGGCATCTTTGGCCGGCGTTTTCTAACCCGATGAGAACGCACTATTTTTGACTGGCTTTTGGAATTTTTGTTATTAGAGAAATACATCGGGCCAAGATATGTAAAAAACGCGACTCACATCGAAAACACGAGCCTTGTGTATGAAGTAAGGCCCACAGAACACAGTTGTCTCAGCCCTCTCCCGTAAATCCCGTGAGATAACCTACTACTCAACTCCTTATTTTTGTGGCTGGCTAATGGCCGCTGTCAATCAGCTGATCAGTCTGTTTCTTCCATTTTGAAGAGTTTCAGTGAATCTTTTGCGAGTTCTTTATCTTCGGGGTCGCGGTAATGTGAATTGAAGAATTGGTCCCTTATACATTTCGCTTGAAGTGAATATGCTCCCTTATACATTTCAGTCTGTTGTGCGTCTGAAGTGTGAATGGCGAATGTTCAATCTCGATGAGATCAGTTGGCCGATCGATCTCAATTTCTTCCCCATTCAAGGCAAGTTTCCTCTACCTTTTTGACCGACTTCGTATTTATTTCACTTCAAAAGGTAGTATAATATGAAAAGACTAGCTGAAAAGCCTGCTACATGCAGGCAAAAACAAATCGTAGATAATATATCGATAACTTGAAGCACAAAGGTGGTATTTCCACCATCTTCCACATTTTTATTATTATTTTTTTAATTTCTGAAAAACTCAAATGTTAGGAGAGGGATATTAGAGTTACACTTCACACAGTTTGGAATTTTATCCCGCGAGATAGCTCTCTCCTCTGACACTTCCTCCCCTCCCCCCCCCGGATTCCTCAAACTCCTCCCGCTTCATCTAAATCCTGACGCCTCCGACTCCTCTGACGTGCATACGTACATACGGTTGGGGTTTTATGTATTAGGATTGATTGGTCCGAGGTCGATCATAAACTACCAATATCATTGAATTCGGTTGTCTGCCATCTACTCCTCAAACATACAAAACGAGTTTAAACCAAGAGTGCCAAAAGATAATCAACGTTTAGCAATAAACGTCTTTCACCAGAGCGATTTACAAGTTTAAACTCCATCTCCAGGGGTTCGAGTTTAAAACAGTCGAAAGTCGGCCCAATAAACTCGGTATGCTCGTTAACACAATGAGGGTGTCCACCGGTGTTCAAACGTTCAAAAAACAGTATTTCAGCTGTACAACATTTTCAAGGTCCCGTGAGAGATTATAACCCTTCAGTCTGTCCAACATAACATGCGAAAACCACACATGAAGGAAGGTGAACAGGAGAGTCAACGGGAAGGTTTTTCGTCAGTCCTACATTTCGGGACAGTCCTGATTATTGACACGCGTTGAGAGTGTTAACTACAAATTCAATATGGCCGTGCAGTGAACATTTTTTATTGTTGTGAGATTTTGTGTGTGTTCTTGGAAGTGTTTTGTGTTTGGAAATGGATATGCCATTACAAATAATTTATGACTCGTCTGACGACGACAAAGACGTCCCCAGGAGACGTCCGAGGAGAATCCTTCAACATGTTCCACACTACCTAGCCCACGGTCATCAAAGTCCTAAATCCGATACGACGAAATACCTTGTAAACAGGAAACAGGTCAAACAGAAGAAAGGTCGTCCTTAACTTACTTACCTTTATTAATACGAATTATTAACTAATAAACAATTAAAAGAACCGATGTTGTTTCAGACGTAGGTGATTGGCAATAAAGTAATCGAAATGACTCCCGACGAACTCGTATCACTGAACATCACTGATAAAGGCGAGAATCTGCTTATAGCAAGCGAGGGAGTGGTTGTTGTTCAACGCTTCTATTGCCCCAAATGCGTCATAATGTCCAACTTTCGTTCATTTCACTTGACATTTCAAGGTTAGCTAAGCTCGATCGCTGTTTAACTTTGATTTGGGTTGGTGAAAGACGCTCGCCATCTTGCCAGGTTAATTCCTTCAGATTAACAATCAAGGCGTTTAGTTAAATGCGATTTGAACAAATTTTGGTGAAAGTGGGCCCATGTAGTGTTGAAAAATCTAAAGCAACGTCAATCACGTGAGCCTCACAGGATTGAGGTGAGACTCACGTCGGAAAGTTAGCATCCACTTGATGCTCGCCCTAGCAGCTTCTCTCGTAATGACGGTTCCAAATGTTGCTCTATTACTCCTCATTGATGGGGCGGGGGATCCGCTGACCTCCACATTTGTCCTAATAGGTGGTGCCTTGACTCGTGTCTTCGTGGGAGTGGTTTTGATTACCTAATCTTAATTAATTGTTGTTCTCAGAGAAATCCTGAGTAGACCATTTGGGTCCTACTGACTGGGCCACATTAATGTATCACCAAAAATTAACTTCCCACGACTGGGGATCGATCTCCTATCGTTCCAATTCTAAATCAGAGCTCCTACCACTTGAGCCAAGGAAGTGAATGGGCAGAAATGCGAAGAGGTAGCTGATCACAACACCCCCACAAGTTGCTTTTCAGAGGCGAAAAAAAGGAGTGAAGAAGAATAAGATGTTTTTTGTAGATCTAACACAACATTGTATTTGATTTAGCTCCTCTATATTGTCCAGACACATAACTTCTTTCTTTTTATAATATTTAAATCCATCTCGGTTATTTCAGTCGAACTTTTCTGATAAACCTTAACGCTTTTTGTAAAGTTTCAACTATACAACAACTAGGTATTGTTTACGTGACACTTCATATTACGCATTAGATCTAAAACATCGTAATTAAAGAAAAATGCATTTATATATAAATTAATACAGCTAAATAAATAATAGTAGGTAACTCCTAATTAATGATTAAAAAGGGAGGGGGAAATGGGAGATTCGATTTAAGTACGTTTCGTCGGCATTAATGAGACCATTTTCAAGCCATAATCGCAAATTAATATAAATTCAACGTGGTAACAATTTAATAAGTGGTAAAATACTGAAAAGATGAAGAAGCCAGTGTATTCTAATTATTGTAAAAATGCTTCACGGGTGAATTTCTGCACACGAGGGACCTCCCTAACTGAAATTTCTTTTGAAAATACTGCTGTAATTACTGGGAGCCTCGTGAGATCACAGACCGCAGATCCGCGTCTACTTTTTGGCCATGTAGGGGTAGCACCATTGCTTCAGTGGAACGAAGGTTTCTTTGATGGACTGGGGAGACGCCCACTTGAGGACGTAGTGGGGGCCGCCGGCTTTGTCGTTGGTTCCTGGAAGGAAGAGGAGAGGCAACAGTTACAGTACGAAATCGTAGGTGGCGTTCGAATAGACTTGGGATCTACTCTTAACACGTTCACTGCGGAATCAAATCTGCCCATGTTTCCTAGTTCCTACCTACCTGAACGGTTTTTTTTTTTCAGAATAACACATTCCAAATATGATTACTTTGATTGGTAATGATGTTGTTTGCAAATAAATTATCATATTTGTGGAGTTACGCCCCTGATGCACCAGGCGCGTGATCAGCACGGTGAAGTAGACTTCGATGATTTTATAGCATTTAGGTAAAGATTTAATTCTACCTTTTCCAGATTTATTTAAACACTTAAGGTTGTAACAGAGCACTTCAGTGGAACTTTACAACCTTAAGTGGTTATAGGACCAACCACGTAGAAAGAGGAAGAACACCAAGGGAAATAATCAGAGATGGAAGCAGAAGACAGCAGGACGAAAATAAATCGTCTTGAACGAACCAGCGATTGGGCATCCTGGAAGTTCCAGATGCAAATTATCCTGGAAGCAAACGAATATGCTGACTTCATTTCTGGTGAACAACCTAACCCTCAGAGGATTCCATGTGCCGGCAAAACGGACGCTGAGACTGATGTCAGGTCAGACATCAGACGAACTAAAAGTTTGGAAATTGAAAGATGCCAAGTGCAAGAAAGCCATAATATCAGCAGTTGGTAAGGCACCCATGCTACACCTCATGAGCTGCGAAAGCGCAAGTGATATGTGGGCTAAGCTACACTCCATTTACGAGAAGAAAGGAGTTGCAAGCTTACATTTAGTCCAGAAGAAATTTTTCGAGTATAAAATGGGCCCATAACCACTTAAGGTTGTAACAGAGCACTTCAGTGGAATTGTAAGAGGTTTATTCAACACGTACAACAAAATAGACTTTTCCGTGCAAAACGTGATTTTAGAATGGTAAACATTGCAAAACACATGTTGAATTTTGAGGTCCGAATAATAATCACAAATGGTTGGTTGTTCAGTTGACATAATTCTATCATAAACCTTTTACAAATTATATTTAACTATCCACCATAGCATTTAGGATATGAAAAGTAGCTGATTGATTAGGATAAGTAGTAGGCTACACATAGGTTGGTAATGGCTGCAACATTGTCGCAGTGCAGTGTGTTGTGCGGGAAAAGTGCCACGGAGTTGCGTGAGTTGGGCATCTCAGTAGGTATACTCTGTGGTATCACCACGCTTGGCTCATATCTGAACTGGTGGTCGTTTTACAGAGGCACTTCCCTTCATCCTTCTCTCCCACCCCCACCTCCCTCATCCCTAGGATGTTCATCACCATCAGGTGAGTCCTGGGCGTCCTCCCCATTTAAAATTTGTTTTTAAATTTTCTTTTATTTATAGCGTGTCCCCTCTGTCTTCAAGAAGTTTATTTTTTTTAAAGTACATAGTACCTACCTACGTGACCTCAGCGCCTTGCTGATTCAATGTCTACTGTATGGTCATAATCGCTTCTGTGTGCAATGCCAACAATCGCTTATAGTTCCAAGCCCTTGATAGCGATAACTTTCTCATTACTTGCTCTATATCGCTGTTTACGTTTTTTTCTAATGAGATCAGTTGAAGGGTTGGGATGAGTTAAGTTGGTGGAGAGTTGAATATAATTTGTAAAAAGTTGAAATCAATCTGTAAATGTTATCCAAATATCCAATTCCCTTACCAGCTATGCTGATCACGCGCCTGGCGTGTCATTAATTATTGGTTTTATTTCCAAAATTCTGGCATGCATACGGTTGGATTTCTGCCAATTGTTTACGAATATAATATGTTCAGAATGGTTTCATTTTTGTTTGCAGCAACTGAGCCGTACCGGCAAAACTGTTTTTTGAACCCAAATTCATGCATGTAAACAACTACCGCTTCTCAGGGAGGTTGATTGGACCCTCACGGAGTGCTGAAGGTTAAGAGACAACATTTTTAGTCAACCTAACGTGAATGGTAAAACGAAGAAGTCGCGAAAGTCTTTGACGAGCCAATCGCATGATCAGAATCCCAGGAAAAACTGCTTTGATGCACAAGGCGTGTGACTCACAGTCAACGTGTTAAAAAAACGTCGTATTGGCGTCGAATAGGCTAGGAGTATAATAATCTAGCAAGATAACAGACTCATGTACATTCAGGTGCTGAATCTAGCTGTACCTCTCCCACTCACTCAGGCTTCAGTCCCCACGCTTTGTCTGTGAGCTCCATTTCCTGAACCCCCCCCCCCACCACTCCTGCTTTGCCTCTTCCCTGAACTTCCTCGTCATTTCACAAATCTTCCTCTCCGCGTATTCCATGTTTTGCAAGTTCACTAATCTCAGGGCCGCTTTCGCCAGCGTGGATTAACAACAAACGTGAAACTACCTGTGTAATTTGTTTATTTTTTCTCCTCCTTGCCGTTTTTTGAATATGGATGTTATGTTCCCTTTTGATAAAACACTCCTCACTTGATTTCAGCTCAGTACAAATCTATTTCAAGTTCAAACTTCAATTTCCTGTGATGTTTATGGCCTTATGTAAAATTTCAAAAAATGGCTTACCTGACATCCTTGAACCACCAAAAGGTTGTTGAGCCACAACTGATCCAGTCGATTTGTCATTAATGTAATAGTTGCCGGTGCTCATCTTCAGCCTCTCCATCGCGTACGTCTGGAACTCCCTGAAACGGAAAAAGGAATTATTTGGTATTGCAGAAAGTGCTATTCCATCAGGCTACAATCACTCGTGGCTATGGATCTCCTGAGGACTGAACTTTGACTGGAACCTTAGAGGGGAATCCTTATCTATCACGGTTTTGCACTTTTAGGTTGTGACCCAACTGTAGGTCAGGTTTTTGAATGATTCATTTCTGAATGAACATTTTGGAGTAGGGTAAGGATGTGGAACACACGCAGGTATCCAGCTGGCGCCAACTATTATAATGTTGTAATCAACTTGACGGAGCCCCATCGATGACTTTCTGATTATGAGCCAACTGCTCCAAACTCTACTCCTGTTCATCTCTACCATCAGCCAAGCAGCCAGGTCGATGAATAATAGAAATCAAGATAATAATGAGCCCCCTAACTACTAAAAACGTTAAAAACTACTTCGTTTAGGATTGTGACTCACATGTCTTGTGCGTAAACGGCTCCAGTGAGAGCGTAGGGTGTCGACTGATCTACAATACAGAGGATGTCTTCGATCTTATTGTCAGGGTACACGTGAATAGTTAGAACGGGGCCGAATATCTCTTCAGTCATTATCTTGTCTAGTGGGTTCTTACTAACGATTATCGTCGGTTCAACAAAGTATCCGCACCTGGAAAACAAAAGTTAACACAAATGTGAGATAAATATAGCCAAAAATCTTCTATTTTCAATTGTGTTGTTCGTTACAAGTTTAGAAGAAATTAAAACACCCTTTTCAACAAAAATAACCGTTGGTGAGTAGATGGACCCCTGTGAAAATCTTTGTAGAAGCATAACTTCAACATTTTTCCTCCGAATCCGGTGCGAGGTGACCATGGTCGCTGCTGTACGCGACCTTTGGTGGCAATGACCGACTTCTGCGGGGGGTCATGTGTTCGAGTCTCGTCTCTCATCCCCCCCCCCCCCAGGGCACCATGTCCCTCCCACACGCTCTCGTAACGCTCTGGTAAAGCGGCAGGCACAGGTACAAATTCTCTGTGCCGGGCCTGTGACCAGTCATGACCGCTGGGAAGCTTGACTGTGCCCATCTCATGGTGGGTACATGGTCAGTAACCAATACTGGTACCGCAGGCGGGGGGATGCCCAAGGCTACCGGCACAACGACAGTAGTCCAAGTGCCACCAGTCTACCCCCCAGCTGAGGTTTGGATTCGCGGGGGCCGTCCCCCAGGGCTGCAGTCCCCCTTCTGCGTTCTCTGGGAAGGGATCCAAGAACCAGGGCCCATGGGTGATGGTCCTATGGCTAGGATCCTGGAATGTGAGTTGCCGCGTGCAGGGATATTTCCCCTTTCCCTGAGAGACAGATGTTTCCCTTCCAGCCACTGGGCTGAAAGCTGAATCTGGGAGCCCGAGAAGCGTTCTGATTGGTGGAGCTCCAGGACGTAGTTATAGCGGACTGCAACAGATTGCGTTCATGATTACTTGTTCCCAACCTCATCACAACAGGTCACCTTGTTTAACAAGTATTTTTCTCCTTGGTGCGTTACCAGCCCCATCTAAGTAATTAATTTGATAACATTTAGTTATATTCGCGATATGTACGAAAAAATCGAGCAATTTTCAATAATACACTGGGTTTCATACGTTTCTATGGGTGGCAGTTGTCGATCGAACATTTGAACTACTGGCAATAGGAACAACAACAATGGGGTAGTTGCATGGGTCGGAATTTCGTGTTTTTGACTTCAGATTCGAATTTAGCGCACTTTAAAACGTATGAGTACCAGTTTTCAGTTCGAAATTTCATTTAGTTTAGCCGTATTTCAATAAAGAAGTACCGTCCCTTTTAGTGTTGGCGGGCCGCTCCTCTACGTCATCCCTAAATGAGAATCTCACGATAGAGTGCGTTGAGATTAGGGATGGGTATCGTTATAAAAGTATCGATACAGTATCGTATATAAGTATCGATATCCCAAGTATCGTAGGACATGAGTATCGATATTTTAAAATATCGAGTATCGATACTTTAGTGTCACAAACTATCAATATCATCCAATTTTCTCAAGAAAAATAATTTTTTCAACAACTTTTATTCATTTTTTACAATTAAGAGTCCAAGCAGAGTGATTTTTTCCATGATATAAACGTTATTTGTGCAACCAAAGAGTACTGACCCGAAAGCCTCTCTACCTTCTTCATTTTTTAGCCATTATGTTGAATTTTCCGCGACAACAGTATCGATATTCGATATTTAGAAACATCGGATCCAAAGTATCGATATCCATAAATATCGGATAGTGCAGTATCGATACTAAAATATCGAGTATCGGTACGAAAGTATCGATATTTTGAAATATCGATTATTGATACCCATCCCTAGTTGAGATCACTGCAATCGAGGACAATTCAAGTCAGAAACATTGAAATACAGTTACAAAATAATGGTGATGATTGAAAAAACTTTGAAATATATTTTTCAGGCTTTACATGTTTGAATAAATCGTTTAAATTGAAAGTTTTGAAGCATAATTTTGGCTGTTTTTCTTTTTGTTGCGTTGGCGCTAAACCTCACGTTACTTTTACGGCCATAGTTATCGCGTTATCAGTGGACATTAAGTGTCGTAGTGCCATCATTGACATCATTTTCTCGTAGTGCGGCCCGAGTTGTTACCATACCATAGTTATACCGGCATACGAGTCTGCAACACATGTCTTCACTTTTTCCCGCTACCCAATAATCTGCTTTCGAATGTTGTTGACAGTTCGTTTAACTCAGGAGTATATCTCAGTTTCTTCCGTAAGTACAACGGTTTTGGCAGTATATTTATGCAAACATTTAGAGCTTTCCAACGAATGGTGAACAATTTGTCTACGAACACGAATGACGAAGATAAAGTTTGGTAGGAACGACTTGGTTGTAAGTAGAAATCATCAGAAAACCAACCTTAACATTTTTTCGTTCATGTGCCAAAGTATTGAAATAAAATGTCAATATGCCAAAAAGGAGAGCCATCGACTAGAGTTTCGAAGTGGCTTCCCTGGGAAATATTCTGTATATCGATATTGGCATGTTGCACGATTTTTACGTCAATAACAACAAGTTCGTCAGCGCCGAAATAAGTAAGGTAAGTTGACACTTTTATAGAAAGTAAAAGGTCAGTTGTTTTCTTGAGTGTAGTACTTCTTCATCGAAATGGTTGCAGTAGCTCATTTATTGGAAGTTTCATCGTAGTGTCATTATCCTGTACAACGTAGTACCAATGAGTGTTTGTAAATTGTTAAATAAAAGGATGTTGGTTATGGCCAACTTGAAAGAATCTAGCAAAGTTGCGAGGTTGTGGCTCGAGTATCACCAGAACACAGAGTTTCTTCACAACCATACATACAGGGTGTCCAAGTAACTACGCTCCCCCCACTTATTTTCTCCAATAGTGTAAGAAAAAAAATTAGATTAACACCATTCTTCATATTTTTTTGCGTAGAATTCAAAAATGACAAAATTGCGCAGTGCGCAAT
Organism: Apolygus lucorum; assembly: GCA_009739505.2. Lineage (NCBI taxonomy): Eukaryota > Metazoa > Arthropoda > Insecta > Hemiptera > Miridae > Apolygus > Apolygus lucorum. Next base: position 56,133,389 of record CM019177.2, read on the forward strand.
CGCACAACCATGCGCAATCATGATCAACTTTGTTTTTTCAAATGAGAACCCCCATTTTTTATTGCAGATTCGGATTCTACGTCAAATTTCATGAACATTTTACTTCGAAAACTTTTTTTTTTGGACGCGCGCAGCCCGCTCAGCGAGCGCTCAAAGATGCACAACCCAGGGATTGCGCCATAGTTGAGATGAAGGTAAACCTCATGTGTGGCACATCACTTAGCACTGTTTTTCTACGCTGAATCGCGTGGTGACGTCCCTTTCTTGGTTTGATTTCATTTTACCGTATCTACAGCCGAAAAAGTCACTTTTTGAGGAGGAAATCATCGACTTTCTTATGAAGGGTAATAAATCATCCTAATAAAATGTAATAAAATTAAATGTTTAAAATTGTAAAATAACGGGAAACTTCTAGATAATTATCACAAAATTTTGCAAAATAATTTTCAGTCTTCTAAGAACATGATTGGATGAACAATGATTGAAACGATAAACTCTTAATAAATTAAGAACTCTTAATAAATAATAACTCGTAATGTAAACTTTATTGTCTACCTGCACATAGGAGTAATAATTCGAGAAGAAAACAATACTCCGAAAAAATTCCACAGAAAGTCGATGATTTCCTCCTCAAAAAGTGACTTTTTCGGCTCTAGATACGGTAAAATGAAATCAAACCAAGAAAGGGACGTCACCACGCGATTCAGCGTAGAAAAACAGTGCTAAGTGATGTGCCACACTTGAGGTTTACCTTCATCTCAACTATGGCGCAATCCCTGGGTTGTGCATCTTTGAATGCACATACAATGTTCATGAAATTTGACGTAGAATCCGAATCTGCAATAAAAAATGGGGGTTCTCATTTGAAAAACAAAGTTGATCATGATTGCGCATGGTTGCGCGATTGCGCACTGCGCAATTTTGTCATTTTTTAATTCTACGCAAAAAATTATGAAGAATAGCGTTAATCCGATTTTTTTCTTACACTATTAGAGAAAATGAGTGGGGGGAGCGTAGTTACTTGGACACCCTGTAGTTTCAGTTACAGTGGAGGGAATGCCAGAAGGAAACGAAATCTTAGATGCAACATGTTCCGATTGTGCTGCTAGCAAAATTCAGTATGAAAGCACCACAAAGTGTGAGTGATTCTCCAATTTTATTGCCACAAACGAACGTAAACAAACCCAACAGAGGGTTGCTATCAAAGGACCCCCCGGGCAAAGGATCCCTCCGGCACAGTACCCCCCGGTCGATAACCTTGCATCAGGGTAACAGTGGTGTAGGGATCTCTTGGCCCCCTTCACACCCGTGACGTAGCCCCGCAGCGTTCAAGCCATGTGTAGGTTTTCCCGCCTGAATCCGAGAATCCCGTTCTTTGAAAAAATCTCTAAATTTTTAGGAAGCGTTTCTGGGAGTTTTATTTGCAGATACGTACTTCAATAGAGATTCTCTACACAGAAAAAATACAAAAAAATATCATGCAACTACCCCATTGCAAGGGCAACTTTGAAAATACTTTTCGCCTCGATTGGTTTTTCCAAGAAGTTTTTGCACATCTAAATGATGATGAAACGAAAAGTTATCAATTTCTGGTCATTCGAAAGGATTTGAAAAGAAGCGGTATGAAGATAGTGTGGCCTCCCCCCACCACTTCAGTTTCCATAGTAGTTCTTCAGCTGAAAGTAGATGGCGCAACTGAGGCAGCCTCAAAAATGCTTGCACGCCATTTTAACATTAGCTTTCTCCTCTGTTAACTTATCTCCAGTACTCTGTGCTTCCAGCTCAGTGAATGAGTCAGCTTAGGCCACAGGGATACTTTTTCCCAGTAAGTTGGGGCCACTGGCCGCCACCCTGGCACTGCAGTAGGGGTCATCCCACACACACAGAAATACCTGATAGACTCAAGGGATAGGTGATACCGAAGACTTACTTGTCATCATATTTGCCACCGCCGATAATTTCGAGATCAGGAGAGCTCTTTGCATGCTCGATGTAGGAAGTGATCCGCTTGAAGGCTCGGTCGTCGATGACCGCTCCCATGAAGCTGTCGAACTCCTGCACGTCACCGACTTTGAGGAGGTCTCGAGTTGCTATCAGTCCTTCTTTTATCTGGGAACAAGAAAAAATGACAAGCCGTGGACAGTCAAAACACAGTTTGAAAAACTATATTCGACAAAAGAGAATAGTTTTGAAATCGAAAAAAGTTCTGGAGAATGTCATTTTGTATACCTTCGTACTAAGTCCGTTCAAAGGTAATTTTGGTTTATTATCTTCAAAAATGAAACTTTGAAATCGAGCAAGAGAAAAAATCACTACTAAGGGGAGAAAAATAAGGAATGATATGTTCAAAATGCCTCATCCTGAGCACTTGATACAAAAGTATAGTTTCACAGAGGACCCCAACCTGTAAACTAGTAACAATAACTTTCTCTACATCTTCAAAAATATAGAACTCATAGACTACCCCAAGTAAATTGTTACTTTTATCCTAATTTCAGTACCTACCATAACTATTCAGTGAAAAAAAAAACTCAGAAAAGTAGGTACAAGCAAAAGCTTAGCCTTGGGCTAAAACTCAAGAAACATGGAAAATGCTCCAGCCGCGCTTCTTGGCGGAATAGGGATGGGGTGGACCCCTGCGTGACACTCGCCCATTGCCCTATCTGCGTCCCCTTCCCTCACACTTTTCGGGAAGTTAGTCCAAGGCTAAAGCAAGTTCCATGCTAGAATGAGCGCTCCCTAAAGAAAAAACGGTGAATTTACCTTGCACCAAAGAGATTCAGGAACATACATTCTGGAACAAGCAGAGCACTTCTGGCCACAGTACTCGAACGCCGACAGGATAGATCCATTGACGACAGTCTCCACGTCAGCGCTGCAGTGTACCAGGTGGAAATTTTTACCTCCGCACTCTCCAATCATGCGGGGGTAGTTCTTGTAATTGTCTACGTTCTTCCCGACTTGAGTCCACAACCTGTTGAAGGTCCTGCAACAAAAAACAAATCGAGACCTTCACAGTATGGAAGCCAAATTTGTCAAACATGATAAGACCTTTGACGCGATTTTATACTTATATGGTAAAAATGAGTTTGTTCCATCGAGAGAAGTTCCTGGCTGCTTCACACTAACAACACCTTCAACAAAATCGGTACCTTACTAGCCAGTACACAGTTCCCGTTCAACTTCACAGTTCCAAACGGTACCTTTCAATTTCTTCACGGTTCAACTTGAAAGGTTTTGTTTTGAAATAATCAACCACCAATGTCATATACAGGGTGTTACATTTTAAAACTGTCACAGGCCAGGAATCGATTCTACAGTTCATTTCCTGTAGTGTAGTTATTCGCAAAGTCTGGAGATCGATCTCCAGTCGAGAGAAGTCAATTTTTAAGGACAACAATGGAATGGATGATAATCCCAACATGTAGTATCCATGCCAATGCATGAAAGAAAGATCGTAAAATTCCCAAACATCCTGTCCTGCCATCAGCTGATTTATTACATTATAAACTGTACTTCTATGCATTTACAAGGCACCCAATGGTTACTTGCGTCTCGCCGTCGAAGGACGAGCAGCCGATGCTGCGGTCTAGCGGCATTTGTGAAAAGTAGGCTGCACCAAAGTTTTTACCGCTCATTCCAACATTTTATGGTTCCTGCCTAATTAATTATACGGAGAAGAAAACTGTTATTGAATTTTGATGGTGACGAATCAAGCAAGATGCATTATTATAGTCCGCAGAATTTTGGTTTATTTACTAATGTATTGCTACCAAAATTTCGCTCTAAACTGCCGTTATTCGATTCACACATATTTCAAATATTTTCATAAACCTCTGGAATCCAAAAAGTAAAAAAAAAAAAAAAAAAAAAAAATCGATAAGTAGGTACTTTAGGTACGTTCCTAGGTAGTATCCCACTATTTTTCACGCTGTGTTGTGGGTAATGGTGAAAGTGCAAGGTGGATAACTGTTCCACGTTTTCCGACTTTTTCTTCTCAACTGATCCAACTTGTTTCAACTGATTGTTTCTCTGTCTGCCCTTCTTTTTAGTTAATTTGGCTCTTTTAGTAAAGAGCTTTTTTGGGAAGTAATGTAAAATGAGAAAACTAAACTAAGCTCCGTCGAATAGTGAGAAGAAACAGATTTTCCGTGAACCTTGTCAAAAACTTAAAATTCAATCCAGGAAATTTGATGTGTTTTATTGTCTTGATTCCAGTACCAACATTAAGTTTTTTGATAAAGTTATCAAATAAATTGTATTGGTGTTGCTTTCATTAATTGAAAATCGATTTGATTTAATTATTATACAGGGTGTATCGGATAATTTAGTTACCACTAATTAGCAACAGTAACATATTTTTTCCACTCAACTGTCTCAAATCTTTGATTCAAGAAACGACTGCAGTGACTACTACCATAATTGATCAAGAAAGTTCAAATTTGAGGACACCGTTGAAAAGAGCATTAAATGTTAATGCAAACTTTTTTGATGGACAAACAATACTCCTGAACATAGGATTTTCACGAGAATACCTACGTTCCTACTTTTATCAGGCTGTTTCTGGGTTGTTTTTTGTGTACCTATACAGTAAAAACTTGCCCAAGATGTGACCTGCGAATCAAAAAATTACAACCGTTCTGGGTGAAATTTTCTAAAATTCTGCAGACGGTATTTTTCACTTTAATAATGCATCCTGCTTGATTCGTCACCACAGAAATTCAATAACAGTTTTCTTCTCCTTACAATTTATAAGGCAAATAAGTAGAACCGTCAAATGTTGGAATGAGCGGCAAAAACGAGGTGCAGCCTACTTTTCACAAATTCCGCTAGACAGCAGCATCGGCTGCTTGTCCTTCGACGGCGAGACGCAACTCCCAATGGTTTACCAAAAAGGACTTTTAAGTACCAAGTCAGTTGTTTATGTACAAATTATACTTTTTTAAACATTTGATTCCTATGGAAATGCTCATACCGACTAACTGGAAACTTGGCAATCAGCACGAAAACATGAAGTTGTTAGGAAATGGTAAATCTCTACGACTTTGAGATTGTCATGTAACTTCTCAAACAGAATTTCGGGTAATATCTTGGAGCGAAGCTGTCAAAGGGATGAAGCCAGAATGAGAGCAGGCCTTCATCATCAAACGACGGAACAAACTTTTTTTTGGTTTGGTTTTCAACATGGCGCAGCAAGCCGGGTCTCATTTTCCATTTTCGAACCTCGCACACAACAGGTAGGCCCTCATCTTCTTAGTCCAGCTCAGGGTTGCGACTTTGTTGGTGAACATCTGAAAAAGCCAATATAAGTCTTCGAATGGTAAGAGAAATAATGCGGTGCCTGACCTAAGTACCAGAAAAGAAGAGAGCTAGAAAAAAAAGCAATAGAAAATTCGCTTCATGGATGAGTTCAATGATAGTTTGGTAAATGGAGTCTTAATTTAGAGTTCCCAAAATAAATTACAATTTGGTTCGGGGGTAACCTTATCTGATAGTCAACAGACATTAATGGCATTGAATTCCTAGGTACCTAACTTACCATGTAGGCGCGCAAGGGTTTGCAGTGCAATTCAAAACCACACAATTTGAACCATGAAGCAACAGTAACCTTGCATTTTTTAACCTTACCTGGATCTAAATCATTTAAATTCTAATATAAATTCATAGTAAAACTGGGTTCATTCAAGTGCGTAATGTCTGTAATGCGTAAGAAGAGAAGTGGGGGTGTTCCGTAATGCAGAAAGTGCATAAAAGCAGTCACATGACTGACTGAGTAAGCAGTTCGTTCTGTTCAGAATTGTTTCCAAACCAAAACAATGATTCTGGTTGTTTTGTCAATAAATAAGACAGAGTCAATAAACTTGTTGTGAACTAATGACGAGAGTTTGTTACAAAGTTTATGAAAGTTTGTCCGTAATGCGTAAAATATCCAATTTTTCAAAATGATACACTCTACGACAAAAGTCGACATCCGCAAAGATCAGTCCCGCCTCATCAATTGGCTCCAGTCAATAGCATTACTCAATACTGGCATTACGCGCCTATGTGAACCAAGCTTCAGTTGACATTTCTTGAGTAGGATTGAACCTATAGGATATAAGGGAAGTTTGTAATCTCGTGCAGTTGGTATCTTTGACACTGAACACAAACAGTAAGTTTACGAAATCAATTGACATTGAGGGATCGCTAGTAAAATGTGCCGTCTACCGTCGGGAACCAATCTACACTGGCAATGAGTCTACCAACAGCAATTGATCGACTGTTACTACGAAGCGTTTTCTGGCTAACTGTTCCTTCGTTTTTGTGATAAGGTGATAGTTGTGACTGTGCGGTGGATGACTCAGATGAACCCAAGCTGCATCAGAAGTGCCAGTGTGGACTGAGCGACATGAATCGTGTTCTTAGGAGCCCTCTGATTCATAAAAGTCAAAGATAATAACCTAAAATGTCTAGAATAAGGGATTGCATTGAGAAATTTCGACAGTTTACTGTGCCGCCAATTCATCTGTACATCATCATGTAGGAAAATCTTGCGTAAAATGACAGTACATCCACGAACCAGCAAACTGTCGGTCAGCAACACCACCATTTTCCAAATTCACACTACGCCGCGCGCGCGTGTGAGTAGTATTTTGTAGTAGTTCCTTAGCTGAAAGTAGATGGCGCAACTGAGGCAGCCTCAAAAATGCTTGCACGCCATTTTATTTAACATTAGCTTTCTCCTCTGTTAACTTGTCTCCAGTACTCTGCGATGGGAGCTAAGGCAAGTGCCGTGTACGGCAGACAGAGGGCCAAATTTGTATTCAATTTTTGGATTCTACGTACCTTGAAACATAAGGACGAGGAGGGGGGGGGGGGGGGGGGTTAACAATTTTCTTGGGCGATTTCAAAGGTTCATTATTGAAAAAAAAAAATAATGGAATTTCTTCAAACAATTCCTGTTCAATTTTGAGAACACCCCTCGTACCGTAAGTTTTGTAAAATTCGTTTGATCATTACGGAGATTCAAGAACAGTAATGTCTAAAAAAGCAAAACAAACGTTGTATTGACTACCTCTGAATCGAACCACTCAACTCAATAGCACTCAGCAACACCATGAGCAACCTGAGTTCCACAGTAGAGGTGTGTCGGTACAGCTGTACCGGGACTGTGTCCAGTTCCACGGACTGATAAGATATCTTGAAATGGCTCTGGACCGGGAAGAGAATCTTTTCCATCGGTCCAGTTCCATCCTCACCAATCAGAATGATCTGATCAATCATCTCATCAATCTGATCATTTTGATGGGTGAGGATGGAACTGGACCGGTAAGGATGGAACCGGACCGATAAGATATCACATAGAATGGTTCAATGGCTCTGGACCGGGAAGGGTTTTGGACTGGTAAGCATGGATCTTGTTCTCAGTTCTGTTCCATGTAGGACCTGGAAACGCCCTTACTACTTCCATGGACTGAGAATGGTTCATGGAGTGGCTCTTGAGCGGGAAGTTATCTTCTGGACTGGTTAGCATGGAAGTTGTCTCCAGTATTATTAATTTATTATTGTCATGTTAAGATCTTAAACTGCAACGTCATCATTCTTTCCTTGAATTGTTTGGTAACTATTATTTATAATAAATTGCCTCTTTTGTAACACTTGTTCAAATTCCTTCCTTTTAGCGAATTGTCAAGGAAAATGATGCTATTGTATTGCAAGTTGAGATCATAAGCATGGAAGAAGGACGATAGGGATTTGACTGCCTGCTTCATCCATGTCATGTGAGTGGGATTTGATCGCCTGTACCGGTAATGGAACTGTACCGGTAATTTGGAATGGTTACATCTTTGTCACCGTAACCGTTGGAACCGTTCCAGGGAAATACCTGGACCGACACACCCCTATTCCACAGTAGACTGCACGTTGTTACAGCAGATCGTCGAGAAAACAGATGTTGAAAATAATTACTGTGCCAGGTCTATACTGCCGTCCTTAGCAAGAAGGACGCGTCTCCGAAAATCAAGATTTTCAGTACAAGCACTTTTCGTTTTTTTAAGTTTCGCGTCCAGTTAATTATACTTTTACCCCATTTTCGGGACATCATACGGTAGGTCCAATCATTCTCCAACTTACTACGGCCTTTTTTTCATGGGAATTCACGTCATAACCAATTTAGAGGAGATACGCCCTTTCCGCTTAGTAAATGAGGGTGATATTCGAGATATACGCCTGATATTCGAGATATTAAGCATTCCAAGCACTTCAAGCGGTTCCCTGGCAGATTTTAGCCGGGGTTTTTAACATGATTCGTTAGTTGTTTCTACGAAATTTGATCATATGGAAAAGTTCGGTGACGAGCCTCCATCCCAGTTTGTTTGGTGACTTATCATTAATAAGCGAGCACCCTACGAGATCCAGCTTTTCCGCTAAGCATTTTGGTTGCCAAGAACATATTTCGAATTTTTGCTAAGCAAAAAAGCCGTATCTCAGGAGATGTGGCTTTCTTGCTTAGTAGAGAAAGGTATTCGGCATGATATCCGCCTTTTAGGCTTAGGAAAAACGACATACGCCTAATCGGATTTCAAGAAATTTCAGAGATACGCCCTTTTTTACTAGCGTTTTTGTGTACCTTTTCGTACCCATAGGTACATGAATGATACCTCATAAGGTGCAGAAGACTCCAAAGATTCTAGATATGCAAAAACCTGAAAATCGCCAAAATCCGAGATGCGCCCTTCTTGCTAAGGACGGCAGTATAATCTACCAACTGACTGCAAAGCTAATCATTTGAGGAAAATTCAAAGCTTGAGTCGCTTCTGGGAAAGATAAAATAACAATAGTTTCTTAGAGGATACTTACTCGTACTTATATAACATGGAATTAAGTACTTATTTGAATAATAACATTGAATATGAACAGAACATTTCAAAACAATTCTACATATACCAAAAAATATCAACCGTGGCAAGTTGATTTTGACTATTATCATTTAATAGTTATTATTAATATTAATTATTAATACATGAATTTCCATGTTTGGGTTCGATACTGATAGTCAAGGTGTGAGGTCACTCTGATAAGAGTAGATTCAACCAGCTTTCTTACTGACAACAATGATTGTATACAGAGCCTAACTTGTCTGCCGTACTAAACGAGTCTATTCTACGACTAATTGGCAACAAAAAGTTCCTTTTAGACATTTTTTGGAGGCTTTGTTTCCGACTGATTTCAATTTCTTCTCGTGATTTTGACGTAACGCCATTAAATCGGCCATAGCTCGTTTAATTTGCCGTCAAAATTACCTACAATTTGAGGATGCCGTTGGAAAGAAAATCTAATTTCCTATTGGTAACTTCCTTTCCTTACCTTTTTTTGAATCAAGATTTAAGACATGAAAAGGCCTTTTGAAAAGAGAATTTAACGTAATTTGGGAAACCTTGATATTTTTCAATCACAAATTGAACTAGGAGAACCAAGATGCAAGAAAGGTAGAAACTGCGCCAAAATCTCAGTTTTTGAACGGTATAGTAATTTTCATTTTGTGGAGCTTCTTAGAACGGAAATAGCCTCTAACGATGTTGAGAAAACATGCACTACATTGAATCTTGGTCAATAAAATTACCGAACTAGAGGCTACCACGACAAAGTTAGTAATAAACCTACGCACCTAAAATTCTTCTTCCACGTTGATAGAGTTAACATAGAAAGAAAAGATTTACCAAAAATGCAATGCTATTTTTTTCTTTCACTAACCCAAGAAGTAAATAATTGTTACAGAGTAACAAAATGAAATGTATCCACATTATTATGGACACATCAACATTGTCATGGACTTGAAATTCAAATTTAAATTTTGGACTGGGGAAAGTGATTCATGAGCTGCCATAGCGCACTTTGCCTGACAGGGTATGACCAAAATCCATTTTAAAAAGTTCAAGTAATTTGGAGAACATTTTTTCCAATTTTTCTCGGATCGAAATTGCCTCCAATTTAGGAATTACCCGGATGCTATCTACTTAAAGCCTAGGTACGACGTAAATTATAAAAACATGGAACATGTTTTAGCCAAATTTAGTGCAGAACCTTTAGTCGTAGGTGGGTAGGTATAATATAAATGTTATATTATCCCTAGCAACATAATCTAAAATACACCAAGAAAAACTCGGCGCTTCGCACCTCGGAAACCGGGGTGTTGAAATAGGCGAGTGATCAGAGTGTTGGAAAAGGCGTAGGATCGGAGTGTTGGAAAAGGCGTAGGATCGGAGTGTTGGAAAAGGCGTAGGATCAGAGTGTTGGAAAAGGCGTGTGATCGGAGTGTTGGAAAAGGCGTAGGATCGGAGTGTTGGAAAAGGCGTAGTATCGGAGTGTTGGAAAAGGCATGGGATCGGAGTGTTAGAAAAGGCGTAGTATCGGAGTGTTGAAAAAGGCGTGTGATCGGAGTGTTGAAAAAGGCGTGTGATCGGAGTGTTGAAAAAGGCGTGTGATCGGAGTGTTGAAAAAGGCGTGTGATCGGAGTGTTGAAAAAGGCGTGTGATCGGAGTGTTAGAAAAGGCGTAGGATCGGAGTGTTGGAAAAGGCGCGTGATCGGTGTGTTGAAAAAGGCGTGTGATCGGAGTGTTGGAAAAGGCGTAGGATCGGAGTGTTGAAAAAGGCGTGTGATCGGAGTGTTGAAAAAGGCGTGTGATCGGAGTGTTGAAAAAGGCGTGTGATCGGAGTGTTGAAAAAGGCGTGTGATCGGAGTGTTGAAAAAGGCGTAGTATCGGAGTGTTGAAAAAGGCGTGTGATTGGAGTGTTGAAAAAGGCGTGTGATCGGAGTGTTGAAAAAGGCGTGTGATCGGAGTGTTGGAAAAGGCATAGGATCGGAGTGTTGGAAAAGGCGCGTGATCGGTGTGTTGAAAAAGGCGTGTGATCGGAGTGTTGGAAAAGGCATGGGATCGGAGTGTTAGAAAAGGCGTAGGATCAGAGTGTTGGAAAAGGCGCGTGATCGGTGTGTTGAAAAAGGCGTGTGATCGGAGTGTTGGAAAAGGCGTAGGATCGGAGTGTTGGAAAAGGCGTAGGATCGGAGTGTTGGAAAAGGCGCGTGATCGGTGTGTTGAAAAAGGCGTGTGATTGGAGTGTTGAAAAAGGCGTAGTATCGGAGTGTTGGAAAAGGCGCGTGAGCGGTGTGTTGAAAAAGGCCTGTGATCGGAGTGTTGAAAAAGGCGTAGGATCGGAGTGTTGGAAAAGGCGTAGGATCGGAGTGTTGGAAAAGGCGCGTGATCGGTGTGTTGAAAAAGGCGTAGGATCAGAGTGTTGGAAAAGGCGTGTGATCGGAGTGTTGGAAAAGGCGTAGGATCGGAGTGTTGGAAAAGGCGTAGTATCGGAGTGTTGGAAAAGGCATGGGATCGGAGTGTTAGAAAAGGCGTAGGATCAGAGTGTTGGAAAAGGCGCGTGATCGGTGTGTTGAAAAAGGCGTGTGATCGGAGTGTTGAAAAAGGCGTGTGATCGGAGTTTTTAATACGCGCGTGAACGTTGCAAGTCCCCCTTCCACGTAACGTTTTTCAGGTATTACTATTACCCTAGGGCAAAAACATGTTCCATGTTTAAATTTTCTAGGAGGAACTTTTTGTTGCAAAGTAGTTGTAGAATTGACCCGTGTAGTTTGGCAGACCAGTTAGGATTACACCCTGTATGTAACAAAAAACGCTGCAAATTATTACACAACGGTTTATTATTTTTATATAGATCACTCGTCTACAAAATCACCAACCATCCAATATGGAGAGAAAAAAAAAAAAAAAAAAAAAAAAAAAAAAAAAATCAAAAAAAAAATCAAAATCACCAACCATTGATTGCATTTTGGTCAGCTCTAATTTGAACGGAGATTAGGCCTCTTTTGCGATTCACACTCGTGTTTGGATTTATATATATATATATATTTCAATATAAACCCTTAAATTTTCGTAGGGAGCGAACGGTTTGTCCTACAGAGCTCCGCGTTGTCTCAAAAACTCTAAAAATTCTATAGAATCTTAATTTGAAGGAAAAACAATACCTTTATATCGACATTTTTTGAGTTAGGGCGTTTTCAAAATTTCAAAATTGATTTTGGAACCCTTAGGAGTGACCTACATCAACCAAAAGCTTCGGGGCACAACTAGACCCCAAATGGAGCCTACATACCAAATTTCATCAAAATCGGTCAATGCTAAGTGGCAAAAGTGCCGCGTACGGCGGACGGACGGCCAAATTTTTATTCGATTTTTGGAATCTACGTACCTTGAAACGTAAACCATCAAATTTTGAGGGGGTGTTAAAATTTTTTTTTTCTTGGTCGATTCCAAAGGTTCATTATTGAAAATAATAAACCAAAATGAACTGACAGAGACCAAATTATTTCAAACTAATACTGGAGTACAAAGATGTTACAACCTTCAAATATATTATCTAGGAAATACAAGGATATTGGCTGGAACTAACCAGCAAACACTCAATTGTTCAATTGGGAAAACTAAATGAACAAAGTACAATGAAACAGGAGAATGTACCAATGGGAACTCCAAAGTAAGAATGATTACTAACTTAGGCTGAGAACAATTTGACAGTAAACAAACGATCAAAGTTATTGCATAACAAGGTTAAAATTACCAACGGTCAGTGAACTACGTTTAAATATAAATAATAAAAACCTCCAAGATTCTGAAGTGATGTCATTCAGCAGAAGTAAAGAAACAGATAGACAAAATTAGGATAAATGAGATAAACGTGTGATATCAAAGGTACCTACAACATGGAAAAGTGAGGTTGAAATTACTGATCGAGGGAGCCTTTTGGAAGCCTGCTCGGCAAAGGTGGTATTACTGTATTAGTACCTTTGCAGAAACTCCAATAGTACCAAAGAGGAAAGAGATGGAGGGAGCACACTTGGAAGCTAACTTTCAGAGGAAGGGTCCGTACAGCATGGAATACGGTAGACATCCTGTGGGAGTCACACTAATACAATATTACTTTGGAACTAAGTAGGTTTTCTTCTGGTGTATTAGAGAGGCAAAATGTTAGAAAGGTAAGATTCCCAGCATGATCTCATCCCCTGGAAGCCCCTTTTCCAGTATAATTAGAGCTTACCCCCACCAGCCAAAGGTGAACAGAACACAATGCCTGCTGCAGTGGCCGCCCAACTGGGTAAGCAATGGGTCCAACTGAGTTCAAGGTCTTCAAAATGAAAACGGGCTCTCTGCAAACCAAATTTTGGATACCCATCTACCTATGCTAAAGGCCTTTAAAACTAAGGACCTGAACCAAACAAGGTCCCACCCAGCTTTGTCGTCACTGGTATATCTCTGCTGCTCTATATCTCAGTATTATCAGTATGATACTGATAATTCAATAATTGATTCCTGCCGTTCACAAGACACTGGAGCTGAATCAACTAACTTGATTTCCAAATTGCAAATTGATACCGACTGTTGGAAATCTTTTCCATCAAACATAAGAGTACCTGGGTACTTGGAACCTACTACGCATTTTTAAAAAAGAAATCGGCAGTTAGACGAGAGGACTTTATGCTTCGGAGGAGCGGCGGCGGTGAAGATCCCTTTGAAGAAAAGTCCTTTGATATAAAGAGTCCTTTGATTTGTTTATTACACCATTGGAAAGCTGAGATTTTGGCGCACGTTTTAGGGAAGTTTCACAATTCTGCGTCAAGAATTGATATGGTTACCAGGCGACTGAAAAAACAAGCGATTTCAAGATTTTGACGAGTTTTGCTTTTCATACGTCGTTTGCACATCTCAACTCCACTTGAAAAAAATATTATTGGGCATCAAAAATAATGCAAATTTAACGCTCTTTCCAACGGATTTTTTTAGATTTGAGCTAACTCTTGAATCGAGGGAGTAATGATAGATTTATTGAGCAAAGATCAAAAACACGGAAAAAAATTCAAAGTGAAAAAAAGGCATTTTGAGTGGGGATGCCAAAAAATGTCATGAGGCACTTTTTTCGGAAATTAGTTGTAGAACACGTGGGAGAAAGGTCTCAAACCACTTGCGTTACACCCTGTCACCAAATGGTGATAAGACTGGTGGCAAGACTGGAAAGGAGGAGGGAGGAAAAGTGAGGAAGAGGGACACAGTCTGAAAAGGGTCTGTAGGTCGATTCTGTAACTCGCTATTTGGTTGACGTTATGGCGTCGGATTCGGTATCCTTCCCGTGCAACGACAGGTCGATAACGAAATTGGAATTCTGTAATCGGGCATAGCGAAGTTTGGTCGTTGCATTTCAAAATAACGACGTCGCTATGTGATCCAACAATATTTCGGTCTAGAGCGAGCGAAAGGTAGCAACGCATGATTTTTAGCCAATGGGAAGACGTATTGATAATAGTTTCCAATTTCGTTGTCACGGGTTTTTGAACTTCACTGCAGTTTTACAAAATGTCGGATTCATATCTTTTGCCGTGGTGAATATACAAAGGAATGACGCGTAAAAACGGAATTTTTCTTGTGATTAGTGCTTTTATATCACCGAATAATGATAAATGGAAGGAATTCCTTTTCATATATCGAATTCATCAGTCACATTGGTATGAATTTTGTCCGTCCTCGATGCTTCCAATAATCAACTGCCTGTCCATCTTACTACAAGGTAATGAATCGTCTTGTTATTTTATCGTTATTTTATTTATTTGTTGTTATTTTCGTCTATGTTATTTATCGTTTATACATACTCACACATCCATACTTATTGGTACTTTCAACTACTTTGAGTGAGAAGACCATAGCTAACTGCCTAATTGTGTGCGGTATACATTATTGTTACAGATTCCGGGAAACAAGTACGTAACCCCTTCTAACGAACATTTCGGAGTTCTCGATGTCTTTTCAGAACAAAATAGATGTATTTACCTCTCAATGGTGAAAAAAAACCTAATATCACTTCAAAATTTATGAATCGCTGTTTTAGTCTTTAAAGTTTCGTGTACGTTATAAGACTGAATGAACATAATATTGTATTCAATAAAACGTAAGATTCATGACGTAATTTATTTATCTGCCTTCACATTCATATTTCTTCAAGTCAATTTTATGTTACAATTTTCACCTACCTCGTCATAATATTATTCTCTCCTACCGTCGATGTCGATTACGGATATAAACAATCGTAAATTCGTGGTAAATATTTTCTCGGGTAATAGCAGGTAAGTTGGTATTGAAAAGAGCATTATCAGCACAATTATTTTAGCAAAAAATTATCAATTTTAGGAAGTTTTTATGCTGACACACATTTTATAAAATAGTTAAAAATTTAACTAGGATCTACCTATTTTAATTGTACGTACTTACCTACCAATTTCCGAAAATGACAGTAAGTAGTAAGTTATTGTAAGTAGTAAGTAGTAAGTGACAGTGTAAGTAGTGTAAGTAGTAACTGACAGTAAGTTATTTTTATTGTTTTAACCTCACTTATTGTCACATGGACATCATCATTCAATGTTGATTTAAAAAATTCTGATGATAGTTTGATGGGTTGTCAAAAACTCAATTCCATTGAAAATACTCCCTTGACTATGTTCAATAGAGTACATGAATTCCTATACGAATTAACAGTTCAAAATAATGTAAATACTACGATTTTTGTTTAATACAATTGTAGAAAAAAATCAAGTGACACACATCAAAACGGCGAATATTATTTCGGTCGGATATTATTTTTTAAATATTCACCAGAAATTATGTACGTATGTATCAATTTTATTCTCAAAATGATTTGATTAACAAAACTAATAAACCACAATACGGAAATGCACACAGCAATTCGAAAACTGAAACATGACTTCGAATAGGTTAGGAATTAAAGAGCGTTTTAGGCTAATTTTTCATAAAGACGGTTGTCGTAATCCATACCGGCGGGTTTCGAGCCGTCGAGATGGTAACGACACTTTTCGGCCGAAATAGCTATTTCACGTCTGCAGAATCGCGATCGTCGCTATTAATCGTTATTGTTATCATAACGACACTTCGTTGTCGCTATTGTCCCATAACGAGTTAGAGAATCGACCTGCTGGCTCGGTATCGGTTCGGTAGAGTTAAACCATAAAATTCGGTCGGATTATCGGTGAGTGATTTAATTATTATCTATTTCGGCATCCTAATTAAGGTCCAAACCTTAATTAGGCTATCTCGGCTCCCAAGTTCGGTATAATATTCCTTCCATAATAGTATAAAGTGTTCAAGTGCAAAATACCTCCAAAGGTGAGAACCAATCTCGAATGCACCTGATATCACACTGTATTATTTCGGTTCGGCTCGGCATAAACCTCCAAAGGTAAAGCAATATCAATTTATATTGTGGAAGGAATAATCGGTTTTATTCAGGTGAGGTTGATAGTGACTATTGGGGAAGGAGGAGGTCACAGGGATCCAAATCCCACATTTGGGAGCCGAGAACAAAGATTTATCTTATCTACATATTTATGTATGTATCTTTAACTAAATCTAGAATGACTTCAAATAAAATATCGGTGAGTAATTCTCATGAAATTCCATATTTGAGAATACACCCTGTATAAAATAAACTAAAAGTTCTGACGATGCTCTCATAGCGAAAGTGGAATTAACTTCTAATAAAATGAATTTCGAACGAATTGCCGAAATCGATCTCCCTTCAACAGAACCATTTCGAACGAAGAAAGGAATTACAACCACTATGACCTTTTTTATTGTTGAATTAAAAGTTCATAATGAAATGATTGAGACCAGTTGGGCGGCAATACGTTGGGAGCCTCATACCCAGTTGGGTTCAACTACCCATGTTGCCCGGTTGGGAACTGCCCTGTTATTACACTCCAAATGTGAGAATTCTATCTCATTCCTCATGATCGATACCCTCAAGCATTGTAGATACCTTCTTCCATTGACACAAGGGGACGATGCAGAAGGGGTAACCCGCCTGTCATGCTATTATCACAAATATAGCCAAAGATGGTAAAGGAAGGAGTAAAAAGTGCAGTAGAATATAGAAAATTCACAGGTGCTCGGATTATCAACGAAAAACACAAATATTTCCAGAAGTTAATACACGCAACGCATAGAGAAACCCTTAAAATTGGATACTCACGGTACTGATCCAGTGAAGTTGATACCGGCTAAGTCGCGAGAGTGAGTGATGGTGTCTCCGAAGCAAGGGCCATCTGCAGGTACGAAGTTGACAACTCCTGGAGGAACTCCAGCTTCAGTCATGATTTTGTAGATGATGTAGTTGGAGAGTATGGCCGTGTCAGAAGGTTTCCAGAGAACACCGCAACCCTGAGGAAGACAATGAACAGTGTGGGTAAGAGTGAGTACGGAACAAGACAAGATGTAAGTTCTAACCGAGCAAATATCGACACCTGAGCGCCCAAAGGGCCAAACTGCTTTTTCTTGTTCAAAGGGCCAAACTGAAATCAGTTTCAATGTCAGAATTCCAAAGGGCCAAACTGGAATTTAAACGAAAAGTTATTAGGGCCAAACTGCATCCATCTACGTGATTCATAGGGCCAAACTGCTGATCTTACCAACTAAAACGCAGCCACAAACTACTCTGATTGCTATTTGTGTGTCAGAGACAAATATAATGGCACAGAACCACAACAACTGACTAGAAAATCGATTTCTGACCCTTTATTATGTTCACGTCCACTACCTACCTACTTGTTGCATCCTGTGTTTTTGGTATATTATATTCAATAATGAACCTTTGGAATCAACCAAGAAACAATTTTTTTTTAACCCCTCCCCCCCTCAAAATTTGTTGGTTTACGTTTCATGTTAGGTAGAGTCCAAAAATCGAATAAAAATTTGGCCGTCCGTCCGCCGTACGCGGCACTTTCCCCACATAGCATTGACCGATCTTGATGAAATTTGTTATATGGGCCCATTTGGGGTCTAGTTGTGCCCCGAAGCTTTTGGTTGATGCAGGTCACTTCTAAGGGTTTGAAAAATAAGGGTTGAAATTTTCATCATTTTGGTCCCCTATGAGGGTAGTGAAAGGTACTTAGAGATTGGTGTTTTAAGATTAACTACTATGTATCGGATCAACTATACCCACAATCGGGTTATGGATACGAAGAAGCTAAGTGACACACCCACTTGGCAGGCGTTTCTTTTGATTGTCTTTAGTACAATCTTTTCTCCACCCACTCGTTCTTTTTCGAATGTGGTTTTGGAAAAGGTGATTTCAAACGATGGCTAGAACTCGACGGGGGAAGCAAGGAAAAGTGTTCTCAACCAGATCTCAGCTCATGGTTTTTCGGGCCTTACAACAACTGAGAGAGGTATATAATGATGATTCGAATAGTTTCGATTAAATTGACTAGAATATTTTTTATGACTCTGAC
Organism: Apolygus lucorum; assembly: GCA_009739505.2. Taxonomy (NCBI): domain Eukaryota; kingdom Metazoa; phylum Arthropoda; class Insecta; order Hemiptera; family Miridae; genus Apolygus; species Apolygus lucorum. The sequence continues at coordinate 56,151,723 of CM019177.2, forward strand.
TTTTTATGGCTCTAGAGTCCGTAAGATTTGGCTGAATCGAGTTCGTTCTTTCAAGTCCTGATGTTTGCTTAGGTACAGACAATTCAGTTAATCAACTAAATCAATCAACTTGCATTGAATCAATTGAGTTGAAGTCTGAACACCAGAAAGATAGGTAACTTGTCAAGTGTAATGATAATTTTCTTGCCGTCCAGTTGTGTCACTGTGACCACTCCTGCTTTTTCCTTCAGTTTGTGTACAAAAGGGGCGATTCCTCACCAGTACCACGCAGAATACTTCCATATGAAGAATAAGCTCAACATACATGATGAGCTCATTGAGACAAATGAAGAGGACAATGCTGAATAGATGACGATATCTTACTATACATCAATGATTCTTAGATTTGTTTCAAATGCTATGGTGTTCTTTTACTATTGGAATAATTAAAATTTCGTTATCCGTGTTTCAGAAATTACTTAATTGCTGTTTTTTGGTAATAGAATGGCACTATTCAACCATACCTACGTGAGTTAAAATCGGGGTTTCAGAGAAAGACGAAAACCTAAGTGATTGGATAGGTACCAAATACCCAGAGAGTTGTAAAAATGGATAGTTAATTATAATAATTTATCAACGTTTAATTTCAACCGATGTATTAATTGAAGAAGAAATTACAGATTGACCAGAGCAATTTCCAGGTATAGGAAAGTCGCAAACCTTAGGGCCAAACTGGCAGTATGGCCCCTTGTCGCTCACAAATCTCAAGGTCAAATTATGCCCATAGGGCCAAACTGGACCTCATCCCAGTTTTTCTTTTTTTCTTATTATTACAAATTGCGGATGATTCAAAAAACGGTTTGGAATTCAATCTTACGTAGATTTTGGACCAATTACAAAAAAAACCTAGTTGACTTCATGTACACTGGCCTCGCTACAATCGCTTGCGTTTTAGAAATAGTAGTTCCGGAAGCAGTTTGGCCCTTTGGGCGCACAGGTGTCGATATTTAGAAATAATACTGTATTCAAGAATACAATACGCAACAGAAGAATCCATATTCGATATTTTTGAACAATTCTAGATAATCCGAGTCAAAAATCGAATCCGAATCCGCTCTCAGCTCCTACCAGTCTCAACTCGCTAAATTATTACACAAAGGCCTATTGTTTTTCTTATAGATCACTCGCCAGCAAAGAACAGGGATTTGCCATTCTCACCACCTACCAACCATATTTTCGCAATTTCGTCAGCTGAAATTCGATTGGAGATTAGGCCTCTTTTGCTATTCACACTCGTATTTCTGATTTATTGTTCGTATCAACTTTAAGACTTCATAGGGAGTGAACGGTAGGAAATACAGAGCTCTGAGTGGTCTCATTCGTTTCTAAAAATTCAATACTATTTTAACCCTCTAACGGAACACCAATGAATAAAGTGTCTGACAGACACACAGCAACTGTTACGTTGTTTTTGAGACAAGAGGAGTAAATTAACATATTTATCGTCGATGTCAGAGCAACATGGCACAATTGCGTTTGAGCTACTTTCAGCAGAGATAGAAACTCATTTGAAATGCTCAAGGTGGATTACTCGATCATTTTATTCCGAGTCTACCAAGGAAGCGGAAGCTTTGTTTTCACTTTTCAAGGTTGAAAAACAAAAGTTCTCCAAATCAAAATTTCTACTCGCGTTTTACGTTTAAGACCTTCCTCAACAATTTTGGTTCCGTGTCTGTCTGTGCGTCCGTGTGTCTGTCATGAAATCCTTGCCACTTCTACATTTCTCATCCAATTTCGATCAAATTTGCAGGGATTGTGCGGGTTGGCGTGTAGATGGTCCCCTCTGAAAATCATTACCCGCGGACTGATAGTGCCGCTACGCATGCACAAACGTGAAATCCTTGCCAAAGCCATAACTTATACAATTTTCATCCGATTTTGATGACATTTTCAGGGATTGTGCCGATTGACGTGTAGATGGTCCCCTATGAGGCTACTGCTAGATATTTAGAGAATGATGTTTTGAGATCAACTACTATGCATCGGATCATCTATACAATCGGGTTATGGATACGAGGAAGCTATGCGCCACACCCACTTGGCAGACTTTTTTTCATTCTTTTCATTCGTCGTTCCAATCTCCATAAGCTCTATCTCCAATCTTAAGCTACAGTTGTGCCATGTTGCTCTGACAGCGACGATATTTTCCTTTGTTGATCTTGGATGTTGGAGTCGAACAAAAAAAGAAACACTCAAAACGGTTGGAAATTGTGGCCTGGACAAATTTCACAGGATTATGCCCAAAAACGCACGTTTTTTGAGCATCAACCCCCCCTTTCCCCCCCTTAAAAGGCAAAATTCGAAATTTAGTGCATAACTAGATAGGCTGGGCAGACGACACAAGATTTTGTCACACACACACACACACACACAGACATACACCTATGGTTTTTTTTCGTGGATTTGGATTCAGAATGGTCTAAAACGGATTAGTGTGTGGTTTTTTTCTGTTGAGTGTTGTCCAACTTCACCCCAGATTGATCGCATAAGGACGCCCAAGTCTTACTGTGGGACGTCCTAAAAAAAGGCAGTATTTTTTGCCGCGCCTCGCTCTGTTTGCCTCGTGCGCTGCCTCGCACTAGTGTGTACCCAGCTTAAGGGACACGGAGGTTTCCTCAACTGACAGTGTATGAAGTGTCTGAGGGACACGGTGGTTTTCAGAAACTACGGAATAAAGTACTCATCGTGGCAGTTAAATCACAGCTGAAGGTTTGGAACTGAACCTTCTACAGAGGGGGGGGGGGGGAGTACTGAGCGCCTGGGACATTCTAGATGCTCACTGCTGTTAACATACTTCACTGAAATTTCCCTCGGGGTTAAATTGATGAAAAAACAATACGTTTGTATCGACAGTTTTTGAGCTAGGGCAATTCGAAAATTTCATCTGACATCAACCAAAAGCAACGGGGCACAACTAGACCCTAATGGAGCCCATAAACCAAATTTCATCAATATCGGTCCACGGCAAAATTTGTATTCGATTTTCGGATTCTATGCGCCTTGAAACGTAAACTAACAAACTTTGAGATGGGGGAGGGGAGGGGGGGGGGGTTAGATTATTTTTTCTTTATCAATTTTAAAGGTTTGTAATTGAAAATAATAATCCAAGAATCTTTGTCCCCCGCACTTTCAAAAACCGATTTCTTCATTTAGCTACATTACACCATTTGGGAAATTTACTTTCTTTATTAATTTGGACATTTTTTTTTAATCAAGATCGTTTATTAAGACACCACATGCGAGTTCTATCAGAGAATTTAATAGCAATTAGTAGGCGATTTACACCCGTTAGTTCGTGATAATGATTTTATGCGGGTAGAGGCTGGCATCTAATGAGACGTAACTTTGTCAACAAGCCAAAAAGAATGAACGGGGAACCTATTTATACGGGATTTCAAAAATAATTATTTGAGGTGTTACAATAGCCGAAATAGATCGAGATGAAGACAATGAAACGCGACAGAACAAGAATTAGCATTCGGTTGAAAGAACTTTTCGTACGTATCTCAACTTTTTTGGTGTCACAATAGTCACTCATATTGCATGAGGGTAACCAAAAGACCTTTTAGATGATTAAAATGCAACAAAGCTACAAACAAAGCTTCAACAACAAACAAAGCTTTTCACAGAACTTTTGGGCATCATCAGGTAACTCATTACTTATTTGATCAAAATCATTAAAAATAAGTGAAATAAGTTTTTCGACTCCCGACTAAGTTGCCACCCGATGAAAAGTTGAATGAAAAGCTTTGGTTTTAATTGTATAAATAAATCAATAACCTAAAAGGTTCATTTTGATTAACTACAAACAATACCACCCTATTATTCAACACGACTGTAGGAGATTCTTAAGCAACTTTTCATTCTACATGTTGTCGGACTCACCATGAGAGCAGGGGTGTACGCCAAGTTTCCACCAATGGCTGTGAAGTTGAAAGGGGCAACGGCAGCAACGAAGCCTTCAAGACCGCGGTACCGCATGGAGTTGAGAGTTTGCTGAGGGAGGGGACTCACAGGTTTGTACTTTGAGACTTCCTTAGCATAGTAAGCGTTGTACCTGTAAGAAAGATAAATACAACTTCAAAAACAAACCAAATCAAAATCACCTGACAGTGTTTGTAAAATTGATTCCTAAAATTTGTATTAACACTAGGAACTGATTTACATTTAGAACATAAACAGATAAGAAACTTTCATGAGGCTGCGCGTTCTTTGATGGTGGGATTTCTGCGGGGGTCGTGGGCACAGAGTACTGGAGACAAGTTAACACAGGAGAAAGCTAATGTTAAAATGGCGCCATCTACTTTCAGCTAAGAAACTACTGAGGAAATTGAAGTGGTGGGGGGAGTCCACACTCTCTTCAAGCCAGTTCTTTTCAAATCCTTTCGAATGACCAGAAATTGATAACTTTCCGTTTCATCGTCATTAGATTTGCAAAAGTTACTTAGAAAATCCAATCGAGGCGAAAGGTATTTCCCAAGTTGCCCTCACAATTGTTGTTGTCCCTATTGCCAGTAGTTCAAATGTTCAATCGACAATTGCCACCCATAGAAACGTTTGAAACCCAGAGTATTATTAAAAATCGCTCGATTTTTTCATACAAATCGAGAATATTACTAAATCTTATCAAAATAATTACTTAGATGCGGCTGGTAACGCCCCAAGGAGAAAAATACTTGTTAAACAAGGTGACTTATTGCGATGAGGTTGGGAACAAGCGATCATGAACGCGATCTGTTGCACTCATCTAGAACTACGTCCTGGAGCTCCATCATTCAGAACTCTTCTAGGGCTCCCAGCTTCAGCTTTCAGCCCAGTGGTCGTGGGTTCAAATCTCACCGCCGGGAGCACAAGTTTTTAAGCTTCCAGGCCCCCCTCCCATCTACCAAACCCAGGGTGGTGAGGCAATGGGAAGCCATGAGCGAAATAATCAGAACCAATTCTGATCTTCCCTTTGGAGGGCAGCTGATAACATCTGCAACGCCAGGAATGGCAGTCGGACGAAAATCTAACCTATGGTTGTTTACTTTACTTCACTACTATTTTTTCATAAGGCTAAGGAATTAACTTCCATCCCAACCTGTTTACCCACAGATTGAAACATGTTAGAAAAGCAAGACTTACAGTAGGTAGTAATCTACCTTTGGTGGTACGGAAAACAGATGTTAACATAAAGGTCTATTCTGGTGCTGTGGCTGTCAGTTGATCACACCGATCTGAGATCTTTGGTTGGGATCTTGGCCCCAGCAGTCTTCTCAGTCTCCTATTAGGGATCCATTTACTCCTCAATGTAATCAATATCGGTATGAAAACATAATTGTTGTGAAGTTCTTAGGCCGGCCGTCCACTGGATGCCACTGGATTCGATTCCGAACGATGCCATTTCGAGAAGTCGTTCAACGAATGTATTTACTTGAATCGCCGGTGTTGGTCAGAAGACGGCGAGAAATTAGGCATAGGACGAGGGAGGAGTGGATGCATCAAATTGTTATCCAGAGAGAGCAGTTCAGTGAATGGACTAACTTGCATCAAGACTTGTCTCCTCAAAAATACTTCAATTATTTCAGAATGAGAGAAGATACATTTGAGTACATCCTTTCGAAAATAATTGACTGTATTAGAAGATACTCAAACTTCAGGGAAACAGTTTCTCCAGCAGAACGCCATGCGGTGAGTAAACCTTGTGGTAAGTAAACACCAACAAAGGAGGTCGCTCAAAAAATTCAAACTAGATTGAAATCTTTCGCGTTTGCGAATACAGCGCTCCTAGTGGACGGAGTCTCATTCATTTCTCTGTGTTTGAGCTGACGCGTCCTCTTCGCACAAACTCATGCGAAAGATTTTCGCGCGAATGCGCGTCCAGTGGACAATAACATCAGTCACATCGACTAGGAATGCTGGCGTACCTTTCTCAATGAATATAACCTTCTCCCAACAGGTTAAGTTTCCCCCACATAATTAAGATTCAGTTGATAATTGAATAGCCAAGCTCGTGAAAAATATCATTATCTTATTCAAATAATTCTAGTTATCATAATAAGAGCGACCAAATTTATACAAACAAATAAGAAAATGATCAAGCAAAAACATTCTGTGGGACATATGTAAAAGAACCGCGGATTCAGTGTCCAACATTTATCGCCCCACTTTTCATGAAATTTGTCTTGGAAGCCGTCATATGGCTTGGATGAAGAGTGCTGTGCATTCCGTGGAAGGGAAACTCAACGGCTACAAGTGTAACAACAAGCTTGGCACGTTTAACTGAGATAAGAGATTAAAGGAACTTCTGAATAATTCCTGATCCCGACCTTCACCAATACCAGATAGAGATGGAGCAAGCCGGAAAATTGCTAAATCCATATGAACGAGGTCAAGTGTACTGAGTACCAGGTCGAAGAAGTCGTTCACTCTATATTTCATTGGCGGATTCTATCATATTACAACAACTCCCAGCCTAATTCCCAATCAATATTTTAATGTTGTACTGCTTATGAAGAGGGTTCGACAATAGAAATTGGGGCGAGTATTCACAATACAAGATTAATGATATCAAAGTAAAGAGTGCTTGCTCTTCTTAGAGGGGGCATTGCCCCTCGGGGCAGCAATCGATCCCTGCATTGCGAGAGCGGGGCATTACATTATATCTAGAGACTCGTGACTCAAGTCATGACGTCACATCCATGTAGTAGAGATATTCCAAAATCCAAAAGAGTAACGAGATTTGAATTTTCATGTAAATTAGGGAGTTATGACCTTGTTTATGGCTAAATATCGAAAACAGGAAAAAAATCAAAAGAAAAATAACTTGAATTTTCGTAAAGTAAAAAATTTATAGGACACTCTTACGTAAATTAGTTGTAGAAACTATTCCTGAAGTTTTGCGGTTCCCTGTAGATACAGTTTTTCACACCGTTTTCAAGATAATAATTTTCCTAATGATTCTTATTAATTAATAGTAGAATGTTATGGTGACTATGGGGGTAGTAACTAGATCACATTGAACAGTTTTGTTCAGTAGAAAAGTAAATAAAACTTTATGTTTTATCGCTTACTGGATGAAATTGAAATAATCCTTATCCAATGGGACAACCACTGGAATCCATGCAATCTAGATGATTTCCTGCGAGAATCCGATATTTCTACAATGATGGATCAGAAGTCCCAAACCACCAGCCAAGATTATGCTTGGAAAATTCTGGTGTTCTTAAGAATCGCCCAGGGCGTAGTTCCAAGATCGTATAATTATAAAGACAGGAAAGTTGGAGACAGCAGCAACAACAAGTAGATTGACATTCTTCCATTGAAGATTCACAACAAACAAAAATTATTATGAGGAAATAATGACTACCGATTATAGTCACTGGCAAAGTCGAACAACAGCTACATCACTCTTACGTCAAGGAAAATATTGTTCTGGTAAAAATCTTTATAAATATCGTCACCTTATGAAATCAATCAACTCGCAAGCAGAATCAATCTCAGCCTGGATGGCGGTTTTCGACTGCCCCAGCATCGTAGCAGCGTTCAGCTCCTGCCTGTACTTCCCGGCCATCAGGTCCGCCGCCTTCAGCCAGATCTTTATCCTTTCCCGCAGAGGAACAGCGTCCCAGCATTTCTGAGCCTCCGACGCGCATTTGATGGCTTTTTGAAGTTGATCCTAGAGAGGTGGACAACAATATTCAGTTCAGGAATCGGTCTAGTTTGACCTTCAAGCCAAGTTTTAAGTAAGCGAGTCATCCAATTCTTTTCCTTCACATCTGTTTTTTCAATTATCGAATTTTCAAAAAAAAAAAAAAATATATATATATATATACATATAATGGACTTTTTCAAAAACATTTTTCACTGGAACCCGTTTTGGAATGTTCTAAAAAGATCCCTGAAATGTGTGTCACTACGGATGATAACTTGAGTCATTGTATCGCAAACATTTTCAAGTTTTTGCCAAATATTGAAGTTTTCATTAACGAACAGAATTTCGGACTACCCTAAGTTTCAAAAATTAACCAAAAAACGGGGGTTTCCCGGTGTTTGTGGTTATTACCATCACAATCATAGAATTTTTCGAAACGGCTGCCGAAAATTAGGTGGTTTTTGATGGAAAACCGCTCTTTTTCCAGTATTTAGTTCGGGTGGCTAACCCCTAAATTTGGGAGGAGGGAAAGACAGAAAATTTAGGAGTAGAGTTAGCCACCCAAACTTAGTAAAATTGCATCGTAACTCAAAAGAATGAAAAAAGAGAGATTTTCCATCAGAAACCACCTAATTTTCGGCCGCCGTTCCGAAAAATTCTAGTAAAATGCGAAAATGGACACCACCACGTGATTCAGCGTCTAAAATTTATGAAAAACATATCACACTTGGGGTCTACTTTCATATCAATTTTGGCACAATCCAGGGGTTGCGCACTGGACGGGTTTTGCGCAAAAAAAAAAAATCGGTTGAAGGGTCTAAAATTCATCAAATTTTGCGTAGAATCCAAATCTGCAATAATATATAGGGGTTCCCATTTGAGGTAACAAAATCGGTGTGCGTTGCGCACGATCATTGTCATATTTGAGATCCTTGGGAACAATCATGAAGATAAAACAAAAAAAAAATTGTCACTATCTGGACGATTTTAGCAGGGGTGGAACAACTCGCGCGACACCCTGTATAATGAAAACCTGCATAAATACATATTCTGCATAAACCTGTAAAATGCATATTCGTTCTAGGTACCTAAAAATGCAATAGCCGTGTGGATACTCTATGAGATCGTGGAAACGAATAGAACATGAATATGCACTCCTAATATAGCATTTTCCAGTTGAATTAAACCTTTTTCCAAAATAATTAAACCTTTTCCCAAATGAATTAAACCTTTCCCCAATACAATTAAACTTTTTTCCAAATTAATTAAACCTTTTTCCGAAACAATTAAACCTCTCAAAAGAAGGGGATGTAATAGAAAATAAAAAAACGACGTAGCAACCAGTGAAATGTCAGTGAGCATGAAGATGACACCACTGTTGAATCCCTTCCGAGTGATATCACTTGGAAGGGATTCCTTCGTAGGTATGCGTCGTCTATTCCTCCTTAATGACCCAACGTAGTTTGACCAGTTTCTCCTAGCCGCACACCACTTTCTGCTGTACCTACGGTTCTGTTCGAACGAATGATCATGAGTGCTAGCGAAAAGTGATCGAAAGTGATCAAGTTCATCAGAATCTACTATCGCTAGTCAGAATGCTGCATTAACAACTATTAATTTCTGTTTGTGTTTTCATTATTCATTGACCCTTCGTTATTTGTTCACGCCTTTGTTGTTCACTTTTCTGCAATTCATTCAACCTAATTCATGATTAAACTGTTTCGCGATTCATATACTTGCAATCCCTTATTTTCCCGCTAAAGGTTTAATTGTTTCGGAAAAAGGTTAGTTATTTTGAAAGGTGTTTGAAGGTTAGTTATTTTGAAAGGTTTTTGTTAGGTTAGTTTTTTCGGAAAGGTAGTTATTTTGGAAAAAAGTTTAATTGTATTGGGGAAAGGTTTAATTCTTTTAGAAAAAGGTTTAATTCATTTGGAAAAAGGTTTAATTCTTTTGGAAAAAGGTTTAATTCAACTGGAAAATGCTATATCTTCAAAGCATACCCTGTGCATACAGTATGTTGGTATGGTATGCTGAAAATCGAAAAAAACAGTTTGGTTGACGAGAAGAGTACTTTTTGAGGTATTTTCAACATTTTAACCAAGAGGTTGTTTGCATAATTTTAGCGATTCGTGCTACGTACCACACCCTCTAGGCTGACTTCTCTGTCATACAACTAATATCAGGTTAACCATAGATTCGAAGATTTCTTTGAAAATGGGGGGTGCGCCTTGATTTTTTCAAGATTTTTAATCAAAAGTAGACAACATCCTGAGAATTTTGGCACCAACCGCGACCTTCTAGCGTGAGTAGATCTTTTTCTATGATTTTTCAAAGTTTCGGAAGTTTATGACGTCACGCGCCCCTCTCGCCTGGGCGGGACCCCCCAGCCCACTGTGACGTCATAAACGGTCGAAACTTTAAAAATTCATAGGAAAAGATTTACACACGCTAGAAGGTCGCGGTTGGTACCAACATTCTCAGAATGAGGTCTACCTTAGATTAGAAATAACAATAAACAGTTTTTCCTACCCAGGCACACACCCTATTCGCTCATTAACTCATGCTGCACGAATGAACTTTTTTTTATTACATAGCTAATTGCACAGTCAAAGCTCTTTGCATTTTTCGATCAATTTGTAAAAATCAATTTAAAATTTAAAAATTCGATTAATTTAAAAAGCTCAACTCTAGACATTCCAGAATTTGTCTGCAAAAAGGCGTATCAAATTATTTCATTACTCTGCAAAAATTTATACAAACAGTTTTGATTCATTCAAGTTTCCCTAAACAATAAAATTTCTTAATTTTCTTTTCAGTGAGGCAATTATCGCTTCCAGATTCGTTGATTCTTGAAACAACCTGTGAAGGAAGAACGACTCAACTGGAAAATGGTCGAAAATGGGGTTTTTACGTATCTACTCTAATTCCCCCCCCCCCCCCATGAACGAGTCAAAATTTCGAAATTCACCCCGGAAGAGGTTGAAATCGTTAGGGGTGTAATTTGAAAATTGCCTAATTTTAAGCAAAAACGTCTCAACTCCATGCTTTTTAGGAAAAACATCTCAACTCCTCGATTAAAAGACCCTAACTAGCTAGATTTGCTATTTATTTGTGGAGAAAAAAAGACTCAACTCGCTGAAAACGCCGTTGAGTTGTTTTTCCTCCACATTGTTGGCTTTAAGATCGGGTTGACACGTCTCGTATGGTTGTCGATATTTGACTCAAATGACAAGAATCGATTGAAGGTACGTGTGTAAAGAGGAATAATTGTACCAGTCGATTGAGTTGAACAACCTCATATTACACCTCTTTACCTCTTTACACCTCATATTATGAGGTCTGAAAAAAATGGGGTCACGGGAGTGATCTGGAGTGAATTTATCGCGAGTTTTCCAGAAAAACTTCGACGCTGATTTCTGGGATTTCGAAAATTTTGAGTTGAGTCGTTCTTCCTTCACACGGCAGGGTACTACTATCTCAAAATTAATAAAAACATTGCGTAAAATTACTGAGTCTAGTTTTGAGCTTTTTATGTGCAGTGCAGTTCCAAGTTAAAAATTTATAACTTCAAAAGCTTATGGAAATTTGTTTTTTTGTTTTCCGGAAAATTGAGTAAATGGTGTACAGGTTGTTTCAAAAATCATCGATTCATCTCCTCATTGCATAAAATGGGAGTGCTCAACGACCACCAAGCAAGACTAAGAGGAAGGGGAAAAATTCGGAGCGTGATTATTCGGAGAGCGGGTTGCAACTTGAGAGATAACCAGGATTTTGGCAAGGTCTCAGCGGGCGTGACATTGAGGTGTCTCTGAGACCGGGAGAAATTTCCGACTCGAAAAGATTCGAACCGAGAGTTTCACTAAAATAGACTTCCCTTTCCTTTAAAATAAAATGAGGCGGTGAAGTTAGTCGTGCAGGCAGGATTACATAACGGGTTTGGTCTTGTTGGGTAAGTAATAAATGAAATTATGAAGAAGATAAGATAAAATCGCTTACCGGAGATGCGTAATAGAACTTGGCCAAGGTCTTTTGATGGTTGTGGGGCTACATGAAAAACAATTAAAAAAAGGCAATATAATGACAATCTTTTGTTCAATTTAAACTTTCCATACAAAAAATTGTTTATGTATATGTTCATAGGAAAACGTACAACTGGTAAATTCTACGAACTAGAAAGCAAGTATGAGCAAATAATATGACAAAGTATAATATACTTTGTCATATTATTTGCTCATACTTGCAAATACACTTGCTCATACACTTTCCTATGAACATATACATGAAGTATATGAACATATTATGTTCATATACTTCATGTATATGTTCATAGGAAAACGTACAACTGCTAAGTTCTACGAACTAGAAAGCAAGTATGAGCAAATAATATAATCTAGATAGGTGATAAATTCGTGATAAATTGACGATCTCCGTCAATCCCTCCAGACACCCTGCTATGGTTCCTTGTGAACTCACAAGCAGCAATCAATGCACTAAGCTCGACACACAATGGTCAAATATCAAGTTCTGCAGGCTAGGAGGGCTCTGGGTTCTTTGATGAAGGATAGAGAGGAAAGTCGTCCTGCAAATGGGTACTCTCACATTGTGGAGTTCAGGGCAACGAAACTGCTGACGCCCTAGCAATGAGAGGAGCTGAGATGCCACCAACTGAGGGACCAATAACTCACAACCAGGCGATGAATTAGGTTCGGAAGAAGGTGTGAGATGCTATGGTGGAGAGATGCCGCAATGCATCCTCCGGAAAGCAGTGGGAATCCATCATCTCAACCTATCCCAGCGGATTTGCAGCACCGCGGTGGCAAATTTGAGAATGATCACTGGCCACGACTTCCTACAAAGCCATCTGCAGAGAATTGGTGTTTCCCCGACCCCAATCTGCCAACTCACAAAAGGACTCCAGGCACATTGATCAGTGCCCAAGACTTTTACGATTATGCCAATCAGATGACGACTCCATAATATGGAAGAATAGAAGCAAAACGTACTGGGCTGCCAGGAAGGTGATGGCTCTGACCTCCCGCCGCCAAAGGATAAGAAAAGGGTTTTGATGCAACTTCATAAAAACAAAAATAACGTCTGTCTGTCAAGCAGGTACCTACTGGAACATATGCTTAATGAAGCATTTCCCTGAAAGGCAGACTATTGTTTGGAAAAATAGGGTACATGGGGGGAAAAGGAACGAGAAAAAGACGACTCCTGAGAGATCAACGAGGTAGTTGAAGCCTCATCCTACAGCGGAAGACCAGCAGTAGAGAATTGGCAACGTTGCTCGTCAGGCCCTATTGCATCACCATTTACTCGCCTGTTAGATCTATTCATGATCTATTTCCAATTTCTGAGTTTTTCCACACAAATAAATGTCCCTTAATGCCTTAATTTTAATTTCCACTATACTTTAACTATTCTGTTTCCTCATCTTTGACGAGAGAGAATTGTCAAACTTCCTCACTATCGAAGAAAAGAAAGCTTAGTGGTTTGGTGGACTCGAAGGACGAAATGGAGTTATGGCCATTTTTATAGTCAAAGATAAACGAAATGCTTGCATACGAGTCTGCAACACATTGGGACATTTTCATGTGTGTTTTCTTATTCTTCTTATTGTATTTATTACTAGGCAGATCTCACTCGTGCAATGCCCAGCGGGGCGTACAGATCAATAAGGGGCCATAAGAGAAACCGCCCACCCGTGGGTACTTAATTGAATTCGCGATCGTGTTGACTCTAATGGTTGAAACTAATAAACCAAAACAAAATGTCAACCACTACTCAACAAGGTAGTGAAGTAAGGTTGTTAGTTCATGTACCCCCCAAGCATCAAAATATGAAAACAGTTGATTGTTCTCTACGCAACACAGTGAGTCTATTTTATTTATTGGTATCGCGAGCAAGTTTTCCTGACGATTTTTCAGTTTATGTGCCAAAGCAAAGACATGAAAATGTAAAAAAATTAATAACAACTTGAAACTTTTTCAATTACTTGGCGTACTTTCCATAGTTAATACTATCTTGCTATATGTAACAACAATAACTTACCAGAGGTTTGAAAGTACCCAAGTACGTACCTACTTTTTTTGAATTAGGGTCTTCCTATTTTAATACGTTCCCCAGCAACAGACAAAACACTTGGTTATGGTAATTTGAACCTCCAAGGCGGACGAATGTGCGTAATTTAAACCAAGTTCTTGAGGCCCGTCACAAAGTCAGATTTATGAAAACTGCACTTTCCCCGCCAGTCCATATGAACGAGAAAGGACATTGGTTATTTATTATGGATTCTAATCTAATCTTTTCACGGTGATATATTTGGAACACTTCCCATGTCTTAAAATAAGCACATTATGTTTGGGTTGAGGTCCCCAAGGAACGGGCCGATAAAACCACCCTCGAGATTGAGCGTGAAAATATCGAGAGGAGAGCCATCCAATCGACATGAAGCTCCCAAATCTTGGAGTGTTATTAAATTTGTTATTGAGTTACTTTTTCAAAAACATCGAATTTTGACACAATTTTTTTCCCCTAATGAGAACCTAATTTTTTTTGCGATGTCGGATCCTACGAAAAATTCGGTTTAAAAGGTGGGTGGGCAGTAGCGGTGGGACATCGACATCGATAATATCGAAACATCGATGTTTTACACTTGATTTGTATCAACCCTCGATGTTTCGGTCCGATGATATCGATATGTCGAGGAGAAGGTCTGATAACATCGTTTGATAAATTTGAACTACTAGGTACTGTAAGGAAACCAGACAAAATCCAATTCCAGACCAGATAACTTCATTGAATTTATTTGGAATTAGAAGAGCATCTCCTACCCAATCATCACTTCATATAACAAGATAATTACTGCAAAACAATTGAAACAATAATAAATTGATACGGGGAAGGTATGGGATATCGAAATGAAGTACATAAAAAGCGGATAATTTATCACGAATGAATAAAATTATAATGGAGTAGGTTATCCAGTAAAATGAAATCACTTTAAAAGAAAACATCCTCTTCTTATGAATGGAGGAAGAGCAGCCTCATCAGGGTTTCTCCCTTAACCCATTTCCGGCCACTGATGCGTTTTCGCATCGACTTTTTAAATATTGAAAATAGTGGAAAATCTCCGTAGAAGAATTTTTTCTCGTTCATGCTGTTCCTAAACTCGTCAAAAAAATTCTTCTTTTTTTGAAAAGGAGGCCTTTTGGCCGAAAGCATGATTATGGTGGCTCAAATTCGATCCTGGGCGATTAAGCGTTCTGGGCCACGAGTCAGGACGGATTCCGGTACATAAAATGGAATTTTACATTTTACCAACAACAATGAATTGTATAAATCACATCGATTTGGAAGACTGAGGGCTCCTAAATCCCGCTAAAATGTAAAATTCATAAAATTTGGAGTATTTTTGATCTCAATTGGTCAACAAATTATGCCTTATTTCGGCCGCCATCCTGTAAAACAGTTCATCCTCCTCCTCTCACTACTCTGTTATTTCTACCCGTGGATGAAATGGGTTGATTCTAATTATTTGACAAATGAATTAAATTTTCCCCTATTTAAAAAATCGATGTTTTACCATACGATGTTATCGACATCGATGTTTTTCGTTCGATGGCCCATTCCTAGTGGGGAATATGGCTTCCTCACGAAGGACAACATCAACATTCATAGAATTACACTTGTGCGCCTAGAAGATCGTAGAAATGCTTCAGACCTCACGATTGTCCAAATCTGCTGGCCAAGCTTTCCCTAAACGGCCCTCAATATGTCATTCGACTTTCATCTTTTAAAGTCACTTCTCTCCAAACAACAACTTGTACAACCGCCGTCTCTGCCGGCTACCCAGGGAAGCAAATCTGCGCCTACACGACACCATCGATGTTTCCAACGTCTCCCTCGCACTCTCAAAATAGTTTCTCAGGACGAAATTTTCGTTTAACTGACTCCGTCCCCCCCCCCCTCCCCCATTACTGAACTACTCAACTACATATTTAATGCAATAGTGACCAATCTCAATGTCAGTCGTATTTGGTGAACAACTGAACTGTGACATTGTTTTCATTAATATAGCATTTTTCAGTCTATTGAAACCTTCGTTCCGACCAAATGAAACTTTGTACCAATCAAATGAAACCTCTTTTCATCCGAATGAAACTTTTTTTCAAACAAATGAAACCTTATTTCAATCAAATGAATCTTTTTCGAACCACCCGTAGAAAATAACTTTCTTTAAGATTGTTGCAGAACAAGTTAATACAGAGGCAATACAAATTAAAGCGGGTGTCCAGCAGCTGTGGCAGGTAGTTTCATCATCATGTTTATGACGAAGTTGGAGCAGTCTGTCGCGGTGATTGTTTCGACGCTGAGAACTATGACCTCCTCGATGTCATGATTCTGACTTGCTGTGACCTCGATGTCACAGCAATATGGTTGGACCAATGAGTTTCATTTGATTGAAATAAGGTATCATTTGTTTGAATAAAGTTTCATTCGGATGAATCTCGCGACTAGTTTTGCAAGCACAGAAGTGACCGTCATGGACAAGTTTCTAACTGTCCACGAGAGTTTTTTTCTTCAAAAACCCGAACATAATATGCTAACATTATATGTTCATAACATATTATGTCGTTATTGCATTTTAAAAAATCGTTTTATTGGTTTTGTACGGGTGTACATTTACCAGCATACTGCCGTGCTAAGCCAGAAAGTAGTTACGTGAAAATTTGACCAAATTGAGTTATTGGTACCAGGGGGTTTTGGGGGTCGATTTCTATCGATTTTCGGAGTTTTAGAGTCGTATCTCTATTAGAAATGACTCAAACAAGCCTCCCTACTTTCGCGTCAAGACGTGTTAACTTGATTTTGCTATGAAACTAGTCGTATCAGAGCGATTCAGAAGAAGAAAACTCGTATCTTGTCACTGATACGGGAATCTACCTATTTCGACGATACGACTTCTTGCATTAAATCGGCATGATACGACTTTTTGCCTCTGAAAACTCAACATTTAGTGGTGACCAAGTTTATACTCCAAGTGAATTAACGTTTATTTTTATTGATTCAGCAGTTCTTTCTTACACTCTGAACAGAGATATGAAATACGATTGACTTTGAGCCAAGTAGGATGACAAAATAATCAATGTGAAATGGTTTCTTGAATGGGGTATTTCGGTGGGTCGGAAATTCAGGTTTTTGACCTCAAATTTGGATTCAGCACCCTTGAAAACCTATATACTCCAACTTTAAGCCCAATGATGCTATAACATGTGGTAGAAAAATTAATTAAAAAGATCAAACGTTTGAAAAAAAGGCGGGCCTCCCTTAACGCACACACACTTGAGCTGTGCGTGTGTGTGAGTAGTATTAGGTCTTTTAAAACCACCTTGTTCGGAGCAAGTTCAGAGCACGGCTGTCCCGCGCATGCGTGACTAGAACTAGTTCCGAACAAGTTCGGAGCAGCTACCGGTTGGAATACGAATTTTCGGGGCAGGACAACCTGATGCAGATAACCTGGCAGCGTCGTCAGTAACCTACCAACATGTTTCAATTTCTGATTTCACTTGTGGGATTGTGATTTCAAATACTTTCAACGATTGTGAGATCGTTTATAATTGATGTGTTTATTGTTTCAACTAACGATGAGATTATGTGATGATGATGGTATGTGATCAATGAATTTGTGATCAATGTAAAATTAATAAATAAGAAACTGCAGATAATTGTTGGTATTTTTTTATGAGTTTCAACGGCTCAGAATTCCTAATTTTTTCTCTTCATTTTTCCTTCATAAAACCTGTATAACAACTTGAAAATTCAGCAATTTTAACAGAATAGCCATAAATCGATTTGTTAAGGTAGGTACACGTTTTTGAAATTTATTATAATAGTATCAACTCCAAGTATAGGAATTACTCTTCTAAATCGGTTTAATTTATAGTAATGTCTTTTGGTTCCAAGGTAAATGAAATATCTACGTATAACTATATTTTTCGTGTTCATCTTGACTAGGTTGAAGTTTCTTCAAGTTGGTCAATCTCAATCAAAGTTAAAACAATTACGTTGATGAAAAGACGTACAATTAGATTGTTATTTGAATGTCAAGAATTTCATAGTGAATGTGGGAAAATATAAATAAAGGTGAATAGCAGGGAGAACACCCCAATTTTTAATAGAGTAAACATTTAGTTTTAAAGGAATTAGTTCAAGTCAAGTCATACATGTAAGCAAGTATTGCCGGTAGGCAACACCCTCGGGTTACCCGAGTCGGGTAGATCCCTGGCCTCAACCTCGTCATTTTCTTCTTGTTGCGAAACATCGAGGGTATTTTCCACAGGAAATTCATCACTAAGAGCAAGGAATAAAAGTTTTTGCGCCTTCAAGTTCGCTAAAAACAAACGGCGACCTACTGAGACCCCCTTTACATACTCGTACCTCAACTAGGTACATGTATACGATAGTAAAAAACCTATAACTAAGAAGTTAGGTGTAAATAATGTTGTCATCTACTAGTTCTAAAATATAGTTACCATTTTCCAACAAGTAATTAAAACAATTTTATTTATATTTATTTAGTATAAAATCTGTGACACCTGTTTCTGAGGGCTGATGTGCCCGTATTTCCCAGCGGACGAATTGTAGAAGTGGCTTCTCTCCAATATTTCAGAGATCTGATGAGCCACGGTACTGCTCACTCGGAAGTGGCTGACAAAATCTATCACGTCAAAAGAGGGAACGGTTTCTTCAAAGAAAACTGAATTTTTGGCCCTAACTCGATCGACAAAACCAGCCAAATCCTCTTCGAACCCATCAGATGAGCTCTCTTCATCTGAACTGCTGCTCGAGCTTGACCCAAATATCATTGCCATGACTGAGGGGATGCAAATTATAAAATAAAATGCAAGAAGCAAAATAAAAAATGAAAATAATAAAAAGCAAATAAAAGGATGCAAATAATAAATGAAGAGATGTAAAATAAAAAATGAAAATAATAAAAGTCAAATAATAAGATGCAAATAACAAATGAAAGGATGCAAAATAAAAAAATGGAAACAATAAAAACTTTTTTTAAATTGAAAAGCAAAAGGAGAGAAGTTGATGGAGAGATGTTGACGGTAAACAGTTGAAATCACGAATGAGGCAGGTTATTTATTGAAGAAGGTTACTGTCCGGGACTACCTACTCCGCCTGGAGTTCGGTGCAGGTTGGGGTTGCAAGTCCCCGGGGAGGTTGGAATACAGAACAAGCTGCTCCGAGCAAGTCCCGAGTTCGGTTGGAACGAGCTCTCTCGGCGTTCTCCTCTAGTGCGCAAGCGCAACTGTTCGGAACCTGCTCCGAACAGTTGGTTGGAAAATACCTATTTTGTAGTATCCAAGAGGTCCTCCAAGGGTTTCTGTGCATGGATACTTTTTTCAAAGACAGTTGGCTAGCTACGTCACACCGTTCAAATCTTCAACTTTCCTTAGCTTCTCTGATTTTTCAAAAACATTTTCTCGACGAACAGACCCAATTACCGTTATTCCTGAGCCATACTCTTTTGAAAAAAAAAAATTTAAAAATTGACTGAAATACCCCATTAAAATGTTAATTCAAATGAATTAATGTTTCAAGAATTAAAATGAACAGAATAGTCATAACTTCGGGTTTACAAGAGCGCAATCTCGTATCATCTTTTTTGACAATTTACACTCAAAAATATTTAATTTTGACTACAGAAATCGATTCGGCTACTGATTTCTTTGAAGAAAAATCTATACTTGAGGTAAAAGGAGGAAAGATAATTCCGCGAAAGAATGAGGAATTTCACCATGTCAGAATTTCCTATTTTTGACCCCAAAATCGGATTCAGCACCTCGAAAAACCCCCTAAGGCAAACTTTCAGCCCGAACTTCTTTATTTACGAATAAACAAAACAGTGTAAAAAATACGAATGTTTAAAAAAACCGGGAAAATGACGTCATGCTGGAATAGTTCATTTATGGCCGCTTGAAGCGCTGAGATCGGACTTCACGTCCGTTTTCCGGGTTAGTTTTGAAATAAAAAATTTTGATTGTCTCCCAAAAATAACAGGAGACTTATTTTCCGGAATCAGCCCGATTTTCATCTATCCCACACCATTAACTATTCAGGAAAAATGCAAACAGAATTCGGTGAAATTCCTCATTATTTCGCCACTAAACCTATTAGGTCGTTTTCCCGAAAGTTGGGTGAAGTCAAGATACGACTTTCTGGCTTAGCACGGCAGCAAAGGTACTGGGAGGATTTTAGGGGTCGAGATTGATAGGGTTCACGGTCTTGTGAATAATATTATAATATCTTGAAAATGTTTTATGTCCTGAAATGTCTAAATCTTGATTGTCTCCAAATATTGATGTCGGAGTCAGTGAGAAATTTGATTTTTGACGTGACAACGTCTTATAAATTGGTTTGCCGGGTGACACTTCAAGAAAGCCGCTCACGTTATGCGCTCACAATGAGAGCGAGTGAGAGGCACGCGTCCCTTTCACTTCTCTCGCTCTTTCTCTCTTCCGCCTAAGAGCGGGAGAGACAGAGTGAGAGAGATTGGCATACACACCGGTTCATGTCTTGCGCTTCTATTTAGGCGCCTGCATACAATTTTTTATTATAATAAAAAAATTTATTATAATAATAATATTATCCTTCTTCCTACTATACGAATGAATATTAACATTAAAATTATTTTACCACTCAAAGTCGTTGTCACGAAATAAAACTTTCGCCCGTATACCGACTTTACAGGCAACCAATTAATTTTTTTTTGTAAGGGTTCTGTTATATTATACAATACTGTCGTAATTGAGGAATCTAAGTACAACTGAAAGTTCGTTGAATATAATATATTCCTCAATTACGACAGTATTGTATAATATAACAGAACCCTTACAAAAAAAACATAAACGATAAGACATATTATGTCGTATCGTATCATATTTTGAGCATGTCATTAAGATGTGTTCCAAGGTGTCAATTTTGTTACATGTGCTGCAATATGGAGATTCCACCGCGCCAATTTCATACAAATAAGACCGGTTAACACCCGCATTCAGACGCAAACGCTGAGCCATCCTGAGCTCGTTCTTGGTAAGTGAAGGGTGATCTTTACAGAAAGCCCGGTAAAGCAGATTGGGCACGCCTCTAAAATATTTTGCATGGTTCTCTGTTGCTTTAAATGAGAGATATCACCTACAACCTGTTAAAATGACATTTCTCTTATCGCTCACGTACCTAAGTTGTATCTTCTTACATGTACAGGGTGTCCGAGAAAGATACGGCCTAACTTCAGGGGTCGATTCTACAATTAATTTGTTTTACAACACCATTGTTCTTTACCTAAACCATACCTTCAACTGAAAGATTTCTTTGAAAATTCGCACAATAATTCTTGCTGCATGAATGGACTTTTTGATTTATCATTTTCAATAATGAATCTTAGGAATCGACCAAGAATTTAGGTTTACTATGAAATTTGAACGTAAATAAAACGGGAGTAGAATTTTAGATAAAAGGAAAATTTTTCTTCTTTTTCGAAAAGTGAAAACAGTGCTTCCACCACCTTGATCAACTCAGAAGCAATACAACCAGAAACGTCCTACAGAAATATTGTAATAAAACATTTTTCAGATTTTATTGGATCAATGGTTTCAAGAACGAATTTCAAAATAATTTTAGTCACAACCAGATGAGATGTGCATGAATTATATGAATTATTATAACAGCGACGGTCAGCTGACCAGGGATGTTGTCTAAAATCAACCTTGGAACTACCTGATTACAATAGAATCCGCATGAAATTCGGTTTAGCAGTGCACAAATGTTCTAATCATTGTCATCGGCATAGATTTATCGTTATTTTCCGAACATTACAAACTAAAGCTCATACGTGATCAGTTCTGCCAACAGTGAAGTTGCGAAAGATAGGTCTGGAATATCCGAATGGCGAACAACCTACCATAAGTTATGTATCATCACCTAACTATAATTAAAATGAGTATCTCACAAATTTGTGACTTTTTGGTAAGTTAAAACTGATAACGAGGAACAACTCACCATAACTTGGCATCTCTGATCTTTACTGGTGCACTTCTCCCCACCGATGATGAGAGGAACTTCTTCGGGGCATTCAGCCATCTTTTTGAGAGCATTTTCGAGTTCGCATCGTTCCGTGCTCCCAGGTAGGTAAGCTGAAAAATTATTCCAGACATCAAATGTCAGATAGGAGAGGTACATGAATACGACAGAGAATGATTCCACCGACTACCTACTAAAACAGCCATGGATATCTCAACAGAAACCTGCTGTGTCAGTCATTAAAAACAGAAGAGGAAGAAGAAGTTGTGGAACGTGGGACTGACGGGAAAGTCTGGCCCCTGATCAGTCGGACGCTCGATTGCAGCGCCACAACGAGAATATAAAGAATTCTTTGTCATCTTGCTCACCGCAAGGGGTCTGATATCATCGTATAATGTTAACGAACGTCATTCGCTCGCGTATTTGAAGCACTCCTAAGTCGCGAGCTTTTTCCAAGTTTCTGTCTAAGTCTATGTAGGTAATGAAACTTTTAAATTGAATTTAGCACTTTGTGTTCTTGTACAAAAAAACTATTGATATAGTTCAACTACCAAAGTACAGTAGGTATCTTCTAATTCTGACTTTTTAGTTAAGTTACCTATCTCATTTTATTGAAAGTGAAAATAAATTACTAGTGAATGTAAGTTCCGTGTCGCTAGGTACATAGGTACATGTGATTATGAGTTGAGATTTAATGCAATAATTTTTCGAAGGAGAGAAAAAAGGGTGTTCTCGTATTTTTAAATGAAGAGAACTCTCCATCATTAGTCTTCTATCATCGAGAATTCTGAGTCAAATTGACTTCAATAAATTATTGTTTTTCCCAGCTGCTTCTGGTGAAGAGTGCCCTGGTATTCTTGGTAGGGGCGCTGCAGTCGGCTGTCCGACAGATCAGGGGCCAGACTCTCCCAACGGTCACCTGGCTTGAGTTTGTGAAAGCATTTTTTTTACTATACGAGTATTTTAAAAACGGAAAAAAACTTGTTCACTGGATAAAAAGGTTTTGTTGAATAAGTGTGTTTGTGATTTCCATAATGATGAAAAAGAGGAATGTGTTAGCCCATCAACAAATGTATATTTTTACATGGCTCAACTTTCAATATTTGGTCTGTTTGGAGAGGCAGTCCCGAACCAGTTCAGAACCAAACAGGAACAGAAAAGAGGAGGGGATAGAGGCGCCTCGACTCCTTTGAACTCCTCTGGGCGCCTCCAAACCGATCAGGACTGCCTCTCCAAACAAACCTATTAATAACCTCAAAATTACAAATTTTAATTTTTCGAAATTTAAACTGTGATTCTTTTTATCAATTATTTTTACAAAATACTTATGTTTAATATTTGTTGGTTCAGTTATTTGTCCATTCATTTCATTAAAAGGTGACAAGGACTTTTGCACATTTGACAAATAAAGTATATTTTGGAAAATAAGATGATGATTAGATCGATGGGGCGCCCTACTTGAACCTGTATCAGCTCCCATAACACAATTTTGGAAAAAATCGAGGGGTGCAGCTTATAAACGTGACTACGAATAAAATCACTCGCGATGAGGTTGTGGAAAACCAATTTAATAAAAACGGAGTTGAGTAGAACGTTGTCTATTTCCACGAAAATAATGAGTTACAAGTTAAATCGATTTCGACGGTTAGGTCATCGTCAGTAACAAACAATGGCTTGTAACTCATTATTTTCGTGGAAATCGACAACGTTCTACTCAACTCCGTTTTTATTATAAAAGTGACTAATTTTAACTTACAGAGCACTGGTTCGTTCTTGACAGTGAATTCCTCGATTTTAGGTTCAGGTACAACCGAGCATATTGTCCTCGTAGTCAACCTGTAATGAGAATTTCATAGCATCAACGTAGGTAAGTAATTGTTGGTTCTACTTAAAAAAACTACATGAAGTTCTTAAACATTTTTGGCTCCACGTTTGAAAGTTTTCAAGGAATTAATTTTGAGAGGTCATCTTTCAACGCCGTTTCAGCATGCGTCAGATGTGTACAATCACAGTTTCTTAAAGACACCTGCGATCAATAAGGTTTCCCAAGGTTTCTAATGAGGGTCACAGACTCCATAATAATTTATGGGGCTGAGATATGGAGAGCAGGACGTACAGAACAAGAATGCTGTCGGTTCAGGGAAGAAGAGCTTCACGAATAGCAAGCGCCCAAACAGTAAACGAAACTGCTGTACTTGTATTAGATAGTGTGATTTCCATCGGCCTACTGGCCATACAACGAAAACGAATACACGAGAGGCGGGATAAGGAAGGAAGATCCCATGTGAAGAAGGAAGAGAGAGAACAGACACTGCAGATCTGGCAGGAAAGGTGGCAGCTAGAAGAATGAGGACGGTGGGCAGCGCTTTTGATTGAAGAAATAAGGCTTTTTCATTAATTTTTGACGCTGAATCACGTGGTGGTATGTATTTTTAGGTTTGTTCCAGCAAGGCGACCGCGGTCGACCACACACGACCGGCGCATGCGCATTATGACTAACCACTGTTCCAGCATGACAATCTGCCCAACTTGGCAGTTGAACCGCTGTTCCAGCAACTCGACTCTGAGGAGTGCAGTCGAGAGCGGTCAGGTTTGGAAACCTCAAGCTAAAGAAACCTCTACCTTAACCTTCTCATTTCAAAACGAGCTCCTCAGCGGAAGCATGGAAGAAGATAGGAGGAAAGCTCACTTCAATGGGCCAACGCGTGCGCTCTTTTCGTTTATGGCGACAGTAGTGTTCTCTTTAGGTGGCGAACAGAGTTAAGAAGTACTATTCACGGTCACTAGAGCTCGTAACGCTTCCCCTCCCCCCAGCCCTGATAACAGTTACTCCAAAGTACTTTTCAGATGTGTTTCTCGTTGCTAACGTATGTTTTCTCGTCTTTCTGTATGATAGTGGTTCGTATCCAAGTTTAATTTTCTCGTCTTTCTGTTCATCTACAGTGGTTCGTCTCTGATTTGCTTTTCACTTATTCAAAACATGAAGTAGTGTTGGTAGATGTCGATTCTAATAACTTTAGATCATCAGTAGGTACGCCTCCGCATAAATGCAGTGATTAGAGTGATGCAGATGAAGATGATGATATTGTAGTGTAACTACAGTCCCTGGATATAATTTTTTGTAGGAATTTAGTTAGTTGTTATATTGAAAAAGTTGTGGTTTTTGATATTGAAAAGAAATTACACTTGTCATATTTTGTGCCAATCAGTGGTTTTCTAACACAATATATTAGTTTTTCATTTTATGGTAGGTATGTACATACCTGCCGTTACTCCTTTTCTCCTGGTATCTTATTTCTATAACTATTACGATAGTTATAGACGACAGAGCGTCCAAAATCGTACTCCACAAGTAATATTGATGAAGTGCAATTTTAAAAAACCCGCGGGTATCAGCAGGAGGGACGAAGCTGCGCTCTAGCGACTGAGTAGTGTAATATTGGAGGACTATGTTTTTCTTCGCCACCTAGAGGTTGCGCTGAAAGCAGGGGGCGATTTTTTGTCACGTTTTTTAACGTTGACTGAGCTTTCCTCCTATCTTCTTCCATGGTGGAAGGACCTCCCAAGGTGTTTTGGTTGATGAGAGTTTATAATCATCAGAGATACAAATTGGACAGTAGAAGTATTGGTTCCAGCAGTGGTTGAACCACAGTGATGGTCACACAGATTCATAAGGCTGTGGTTTTTGTGCTCACCGCGGTCGACCGCGGTTGGCCCTGCTGGAACAAACCTTTTGGATTTAACTGTTTTTTTCGAAACGGCGGCCGAAAACTAGGTGAATTCAACTAGAAAATCGCTTTTTTTCCCCATCCTTATGAGTTAAGACGCAATTGTAATTAGTTCAGGTAGCTAACTCAATCCCTAAATTACTACTTAACTGATTAAGACTGCGTCGTAACTCCTAAGGATGGAAAAAGAGCGATTTTCTAATTAAATTCACCTACTTATCGGCCGCCGTTTCGAAAAATTTCAGTGAAATCCGAAAATGGATACCACCACGTGATTCAGCGTCGAAAATTAATGAAAAAACATGTATCACAATAATTGTGATAACCCCCAATTATTGGGGTCTACCTCCTTCATCTCAATTTTGGCACAATCCAAGGGTTGCGCGCAACCAAAAAACGTCTGCCAAGTTGGGTGGGCAGTATAGCTTCCTCACTCATTGTAACATGGACGTATAGAATCAGTTCGCGAAAAAATTATGATTCAAAGAGTTATTGAATACCAAAATATTGGCGATAATATGCGGGATAGGGTTGCAGGTATTAATGTTTATAATAGTGTTGTAAATAGTTGTGGTATATAAACCACTGAAATAAAAGAACGAAAGAGTGTAGGTATAAAATGAAACTACGAAGTTATGACGATAATGATTATTATTATTCAATACTAAAACTATAATAGGTATACGTATTAGGATGATGGGTATTAATTTGTTATATACTCGTAATTTGAGTTTTGTTTAAAATTAAACGTAGAATTTTATTATTTTATTTAGCGGTCCACCGTCTAGGACCTAACCCACACAATCCCTGAAAATTTCATCGAAATTGGTTGAATAGTTGCGGAGTTTTGGTTGTAACAATAAATTTAAAGTTCGCGCATGCGCAGCGGCTATGGCTTGACCAATTTGATTGAAACTTATAGGGTGACTCTTAGAAGTTAGTCCCTAACTAACCTCCAAATTTGAGCAAAATCGGTTCATTAGAAACCGAGAAACCGAGGTTCCAGGAAATTCACGTTTGCGCATGCGCACTCGCTCGCTCCTATTGGTCCGAAGGTGCTGAAATTGATAGGGGACCGTCTAGGACCTAACCCGCACAATCCCTGAAAATTTCATCAAAATCGGACCACAGGTTAGTATAGTTTTGCCCGGGACAAGGATTGACCACAGACAGACAGACACAGAACCAAAATTGTTCGGGAAGCTCTAAAACGCAAAAAGCAAGTGGAAATTTTGATTTTGGAGGACATTTTTTTTCCACTTCTTTCACGAATACAAAGCTTCCCTACCTTCGGTAGTGAGGAAGCAAAACGTCTGCCAAGTGGGTGTGGCACATAGCTTCCTCGTATCCATAACCCGATTACAAAGATGATCCGATGCATAGTAGTTAATCTCAAAACACCAATCTCTAAGTAGGTACCTTTCACTACCCTCATAGGGGACCATCTACACGCTAATCTGGACAATCCTAGAAAACTTCATCAAATTCGGATGAAAAATGTAAGTGAGTAGATGTAGGTATGTGATTGGATCAAAAAAATGCTTAGCCTCGGCTGGGATTCGAACCCGGGACCCCTGGGGGATAATTCTATGCACTACCTCTGACCTATTGAGGCCT
The DNA here is from genome assembly GCA_009739505.2 of Apolygus lucorum. Taxonomy (NCBI): domain Eukaryota; kingdom Metazoa; phylum Arthropoda; class Insecta; order Hemiptera; family Miridae; genus Apolygus; species Apolygus lucorum. Next base: position 56,178,834 of record CM019177.2, read on the forward strand.
AGTGATGCAATGAATAGGATTTGAGATTCTCACAGGGGACCATCCCTCTATGAATGAATCCCTCTACGAAGGAGGGATCCCCACGGGATCCCCGGGGGGTGGGTTCCCTCTCGGGTGTAGTTCGTTATCCGCCCCCATTTTGTTCTCTCTTTTGCAAGCACACCCGACCACCTTTTTCATTTTTTGAGGAGTGTTCCGTAAACTAGATTTCATGTTCTTGAGCACAATCGTGACGAATTATAATTTTTGGTTGGTTAAGATTGGGAAATTAGGTATTGAAAAAAGTGGGGGCGAATACCGAACTATTTCTCTAGTGAAAAAGTTCGGTATGTGCCCCCACATAGTTAATAATGGAAAACACAACATTTTTGGTTTAAATAATTCATTTATTAATATGATTATTACTTCTGACACATATTGTGGTGTTGTATTATTCTATGGTTGGGTCATGCAAATTCTTGATGCAGTCCAAAAAATGCTCAAATGGATCTATGCCCATTGACTTCAAGACCTTATGACGACTCACCCTATCGCTTCTCGAACGTTGACCAACGGTCGGAAGTGATTTCACCGCTACAGTCAACATCGTTTTTATTTTATTTATGAGTATCGCATCTCAACCTCTTAACTTTCGATCAAAGTTATTCTCTGCCTCACCAGTTATCTCTCCCAAGAAAACGTCCCAGGCCGAATCAATGCAATTCGGTCGTGGGGGCGGTTATCGAACTTTTTCTCTAGGGAAATAGTTCGGTATACGCCCCCACTTTTTTCAATGTCTAGTTTCATTGCTTGGAGTATTTGAAAACATAAGTGCGGTATATTATTCATACAGTACATGAAATCTAGTTTACGGAACATTCCTCAAAAATTGAAAAAGGAGGTCGGGTGTGCTTGCAAAAGAGAGAACAAAATGGGGGCGGATAACGAACTACACCCAACCATTCTCTATGATTTTCATAGGGGACCATTTAAACACTACTCAGTAACATCCTTGAAAATTTCATTGAAATCGGATGGAACATGTTGAAGTTATGGCCGTTACAAGGAAATTCACGTATGCGCATGCGCAGCGGCTACTCTCAGTCCGAAGGTGGTGATTTTCTCAGGGGACCATCTACAACCTAATCCGCATAATCCCTGAAAATTTCATTGAAATCGGATGAAAAATGTAGAAGTTATGGCCGTTACAAGGAATTCACGTTTGCGCATGCGCAGTCGCTTCTATCAGTCCGAGGATGATTTTCATAGGGGACCGTCTACACACCAACCCGCACAATCCCTGAAAATTTTATAGAAATCGGACAATAACTTCGTATAGTTATGCGCGTTACAAGGAATTCATGACAGACACACAGACACGGAACCAAAATTGTTCAGAAAGGTCTAAAACGCAAAACGCGAGTGGAAATTTCGATTTTGGAGAACTTTTTTTTTCGTCCTTGAAAAGTGAAAACTAAGCTTCCGCTACCTTGGTAAACTCGGAAGCAAAAGTGACCAAAATTGTACACAACTCAACTTGAGATTTGTTTGACAAGGCTCCAAGCTTACCACAAAATCGACCCAAGCTTCCATAAATGCATGGTTTGTCAAGGTTCCAACATAGATAGGTAGATATCAAGTCTGTACATACTGATGCACCGGCATGAAGAAAAATAGTGCTCAGGTATATCAACAATAATTTATCATTGCTTCTAATTTTTTTAAAAATCCAGGGTTTCGGAAGGAGACAAGTCAAAATTCATTTTTAAGAGTTATCAGAGACAAGTTGGCATTCACGGAAAGTACCTAATTGAATATTCATGTACCTATTCAGGTAATTACCGAGGTACCTAACAACTTTTACCTAATGAGTAAATTTTCATTTAATGGTTTGAGTTGGGCAAAACAATTCAGAGGAGTGAAAGGCACTTGTTTCACATGAGAACCTCCAGCCAAACTTGGAAATAACTGCAGCGAGTGGGAGTTTCCGTTCACTTGGAATAATTCAGTTCATAATTAACGTAAGGTAAATACAACCAAGTACAACCTGAATTCTTTACCTAAGAAGTAGGAACCTTGCCAACCAATTGGTGAATTTTCGTTGCAATTAGTAGAAAGGTATTTGGTCTAAACCAGGCCCTAATAGGGAAAAGGAGTGACACAATTTCTGGATTATAGGAAATCGATTGCGTACAGTGTGTGCGTACCAACGTCAAAAGTAGGGTGTGATATTATGTAATTTTCCCTGCAACAGGACGGGCAGTGATTGAATGGGTCATAATTCGACACAGATATTCGAGAACCTCGGGATCGATGGAGTAGGTGAAAGTGGAGATAGATAAGGCGTCGGATAAGGAAAATTGTCAAAATAAAAATACCCTCGCACTCACCTCTGGAGGTTTGAGATAAGGCCGAGTCTTGATAAAGTCAACATTTCTGAGCGATAATTGGCTTATCTGGCGAGTCTGATTGATGAATTATCGTTGAACTGTTAACTTGAGATATGATAAAATATGTAGCATCTCAATATAAGGCCAGCTTCATGCAGAAAAAGGACAGATCACACCTACAAACACTACGGAGAACGGATCTTTTTTCGCGAATGGAAAATGACGTCACAGGACTTTCCTCATCGATACGGAAATGATGGTGGAGGGGAGGAGGGGCGTGACTGCTTCGAGTACCAACATAACAAAACAAACTACCGTACGGTGTGGATCACGAAGTTGGCAACGTTTCCAAGTCGCTGACCGCGCGCGGGATTTTGACTGCTCGACTTGAATTTGAATTGATCCAAAAGAACGCATCAGTGAGAAGCTAAGCTTTTCCATTTATTGACAGTTTAGTAGTTCCTATCAAATTGTAACGCAAGGTTAACTATTTTGTTAATCAATCAGAAGGTAACTTATCGCATTTCCAGAATTGTTCAGGAAGAGGAAATCCCTGCAAATTATTACACAACGGTTTATTATTTTTCTGTGAATACGAGTATACAGGGTGTCCCACGTTAAGGACCGAAAAACTTCCGGAGTCGATTCTACAACTAATTTTAGTGAGAAAGTGTCTCATAGCAATTTTTCGTTAGACGCTTAATTTCCGAGTTATTTTAATTTTAAGATTTTTTTCGTGTTTTCGACCTTAAGCCATAAAAATTACTATAACTCGCTTAATTTACGATCAATTCAAAATCTAATTACACCGTTGGATAGGGCGTTAAAATTACCATCTTTCTAGTGGTTATACAAAAATTTTTGTAAGGTCGTGATGGGTGAAAATCAACTTGTAAAGTAATTTTTGTAAAATTGTCAAAATTTCCTACTTTTTCTTTTGATTGTGATGGTATTACTTCTACATGATTTTTCAAATACCTCTACATCAAAAACTGCGCAAAGATCTCAGGTTTCCAATGGTTTAATTTTTTTAAATTTTACTCCGCTAATTAGGGGGTGAAAAATACGTTTAAATGCTAAAAAACGTGGTAGCGCTGTTGAAAATCAAGGTTTTCTGGTTCGTTGGGCCTCGGGCAAGTTTGTCGAATTAGGGGTGGAATTCCACGTCATTTTCAACGCTTTTAGACTGATTCCATCACCGTTGGTATGTGAAAGCTCAGTATTGAATTTTGGTAGGTCCGAATCTTTTTTGACATTTTCATGTCTTTCATATGGCACATAAAAAAAAAATCGTCACGAAATTAATTGCTAACGAAATTTGCTAACGAAAATTGCTAACGAAATTTGTCCCAAGTCGCCACAATGATGATTATGACCATCAGAAGTGAAGTTGTTAGGTACTTTACAGGTAGGTACTTTACAGTTAGGTAGGTACTTTACAGTTTGATATTACCAGATCAGCTGAGTCGAAAATTGAGCTCCCAGATCAGCTGAGCCAAAAATCGAGCTCCCAGATCAGCTGAGTCGAAAATCGAGCTCCCAGATCAGCTGAGTCGAAAATCGAGCTCCCAGATCAGCTGAGTCGAAAATCGAGCTCCCAGATCATCTGAGTCGAAAATCGAGCTCCCAGATCAGCTGAGGCGAAAATCGAGCTCCCAGCTTTCATACTTTTCTCATCACCGCTAGGGGTGTGTCGGTCCAGGTATTTCCCTGGAACGGTTCCAACGGTTACGGTGACAAAGATGTAACCGTTCCAAATTACCGGTACAGTTCCATTACCGATACAGGCGATCAAATCCCACTCACATGGCATGGATGAAGCAGGCAGTCAAATCCCTATCGTCCTTCTTCCATGCTTATGATCTCAACTTGCAATACAATAGCATCATTTTCCATGACAATTCGCTAAAAGGAAGGAATTTGAACAAGTGTTACAAAAGAGGCAATTTATTATAAATAAACAATTTTTATTATTATAAACAATTCAAGGAAAGAATTATGACGTTGCAGTTTAAGAACTTAACATGACAATAATAAATTAATAAAACTGGAGACAACTTCCATGCTAACCTGTCCAGAAGATAACTTCCCGCTCAAGAGCCATTCCATGAACCATTCTCAGTCCATGGAAGTAGTAAGGGCGCTTCCAGGTACAACATGGAACAGAACTGAGAACAAGATCCATGCTTACCGGTCCAGAGCCATTGAACCATTCTCTATGATATCTTATCGGTCCGGTTACATCCTTACCGGTCCAGTTCCATCCTCACCAATCAGAATGATCAGATTGATGAGATGATTGATCAGATCATTCTGATTGGTGAGGATGGAACTGGACCGATGGAAAAGATTCTCTTCCCGGTCCAGAGCCATCTTAAGATATCTTATCAGTCCGTGGAACTGGACCAGTAAGGGTCGAGTTTTTGTCACTGCGTGGAACCGTTCCAACCTGATACTCGGTTCCACAGTCCCGGTACAGCTGTACCGACACACCTCTAATCACCGCCCATTACTCAGTGTTACCGTGACAGATGAAGTTGAACCAATGGAAGAATAAAACAATGTTATTTTTGTAAAATAAATAAATATATTTTTCTTTTTTGTTTTTCTGTGTTTATGGGAGGTATGTAGTTCATGTGTCGGGAGGGGAGGGGGGGGGGGGCATGAAAATGTTTCAATGTGTTGCAGACTCGTATGCAAGCGTTTAATCTTAATTTTAATAAGGCACTTGATGATACGATTACCATCGTCAATGCGAATAACTCCATACACCATCTCATTGTTCTCGATTTTCTGAACTGAAATCCACACCAAAAGTATACTCCACGTTAGGAATAGGTTTTTTTTCCATAATTTGTAAATAGACTAAATTCTGGAAATTTCAAAAAAAAAAAAAAAAATTCTAAATCCGATGAGTAGAAGTGCTCCAAATTTGGGTTAGAACCTAGGGAGTCACTCTGACGATGATGTCGGACTACACTGGGATGCGCCTGGTTCCGTTTCCATTTGATTGAGAGAAGAACTTGGCTGACGTTCGGCAGACTGATCAACTGACCTAAAAAATTTTTTAATTTACTTAGTATTTATGCAAGAATGAGGAATTTCACCATGTCGGAATTTCCTATTTTTGACCCCAAAATCGGATTCAGCACCTCTAAAAACCCTAAGGCAAACTTTCAGCCCGAACTTCCTAATTTACGAATAAACAAAACAGTGTAGAAATACGAATGTTCAAAAAAACCGGGAAAATGACGTCATGCTGGAATAGTTCATTTATGGCCGCTTGAAGCGCTGATATCGAGAAATCCATAGTCCCCAGGTGCAAAATTTCATGAAACAGTAAAGTTCGAAATCGAAAAACTGAAGAAAAAAAATAGAAAAAGCGAGATGGGGAAAATTAGGTTTCCTCTATTTTTGTTTGATAACTTTTCTCTTAGAAAACACGATTTTGTCGTCCCAATGGGCAACACTGGGAGGAGACGGCGATCCGAACAGCCCAATCAGCGAGCGTTCCCGCTGCACGTCTGTTTTCCCGGTTAGTTTTGAAATTAAAAATTTTGATTGTCTCCCAAAAATAACAGGAGACTTATTTTCCGAAATCAGCCCGATTTTCATCTATCCCACACCATTAACTATTCAGAAAAAATGCAAACAGAATTCGGTGAAATTCCTCATTGAATGTTTAATTCTTCAATTGCTTTTTTTGGTACCTATGAGTTCACAATGACACCACATTTTTCAAAAATGGCCTATGTACAATGATAATTTTGCAATCTTTGCCTAAAGTTGAACTACTTATCAATTTTTTTTCAAATTGCCATTCCTTGAACAGCGATGCGCCAGTTGTTAGACATCTGGAAACTTTTGTCATACAATAATTTTTTCCTGTGTTTCTTGGTTCATATATTGACTATTTATTGGGCAATGAGAGACATTTTATTCATTAGCTGAAAAGCTTAGTAAAAGCAGGCAAAAACTATTCCTCTGACTCTCCCCGCACCCACTCCAACTCCTTCCGCCCCGCCCCACCTCCTCCCACCTCGGATTCCTCTTTCTATCCTCGCCTCCCACTCTTATAACTCCTCTCTCCTCAGACTCCTTCCACCCCCAACTCTTCCCCTCTACAATGGGGAATTCGCCTCACATTTTTTTTTTCGAATGAGGGTTTATTTTTATGGAATAAAACCATAGTGAGCTGCTCAAAAACGCATCCAAAAAATTTAGAGAATTTTAGTAAGATGGAAATTTTAAATGTGGTGGCAATGTGTAAGAGGCAGCCATGTTTGAAACGTGACGGATATTCTACCAATCTGACTTCAAAGGAGGTTCTGTGGCGCTTACCACATACACGAACTTTTAGCTTACAAGTAGTGCGCACAAGAGTGCGCCGCGAACTGGCAGGAAGAACCCAGACACAAAAGTGACCAAAAGAAACAATATTACTCACTTTTTTACAATACGATTCTACCTACTAGTTTATCAAGCATTATTAGTCTTCATCTTTTCTTATTTAGTTTCAAGATTTGAATCACATTATTCGAGTAGCCATTTCACTGGATCGTTTCGTGTGGCAGTGCTAGAACTCCGTCTGTTGTCGGAGTTGTTTTCGCGTCGTTTTTTTTTCGTATGACGTCAATAATATTCCTCGATTTTCGCGGTATTTTGTAACAGAGGCTTCACTTGTTTAGGCATTTTCTCCTACGGTAATTTTTTCCCCTTGGTTAATCCTAGTGTTAAACGTTATTCTAGGGCCCTATTATAGGATTTGACTTGAAATGCCAGAATCTAAAATTGAGGCAAATTCCCCATTCCTCCAACTCTCCACACTCCCACGACCCCTCCAACTCCTCCTTCCATTGATTCCTCTGACTCCTCCATCCTCGTGATCGGCGACGTGCATACGTACGTACATACATACATACGGTTGGGGTTTTATGTAATTAGATAATAACATTGAAGGTCGGGACGAGAATTGGTTGGTAATTACAAATCGCTTTTAAACATTTTGAATGTTTTGTAACCCCTTTTTCACTAGGGAACCCTCGGAAGGGAGCAAAGTAAAGAGTTAAGCAGGTTAATAAATATTAACCAATAGAAAACCCTACTTTAGGAATCTTATAATATAAGATTATTATATATAAGACATATTATGTCTGCTCTAAGGTAAACTAATGTGCGGAATGGAACTTACCTTAGCTGTCTGTCTGTCTTCCCTGAAGATATGAAAGCTGCCACCACCTACGTATTGTAGGACTTAATCCGTAGATTAAGTATAATAAATGTTGAATAAATGAAGTTAAATTGCAAGTGAGGTTAAGTTAAATTGTGCATAAAAAGCAAGTGAATTTACTGTAATGACTCTACTCTGAATTTACTAGTGAAGTAATACCTGGTTCAGTGGTAAGAAGTCAATGAAAATAGATGGTACTTCCGTATGGTTGTTGTATTAAACGAAATATACAAAATAAAATAAATATCACAACAACTCTTATTTCTACCTACCTATTCTCTCTCTCAAAAAGGAACACTCTCTTTCTCGTATATGAACAAATGTGGACAATGTGAACAAGGTGGTGGACACGAAGGTGGACACCACGTTTACGATTCAAGTTTACAAGTTGAATTTAAATGAAAGTTTACAATTCTTAATATTACGGGGAATTTAGGATCGGGCCATTCTCAGTCTTTTATCTATTGGCAGGTATTCTCGTGCGCCTGTTCGCCAGTCTGTGAAAGTAGAAATCACTACTAAAACTATCCGTCGAAAAGTCTATCTACAAGAAAATAGTTTAACCTACCAGTCCAGAAGTATGTGATGGGCAGGTGCTGTCTTGGAGTCTCGTTGAAGCGCGCAGTCTTGTCAGGGTGAAAACCAGGAGTGAACTTGCAGAAGTGTTGGGAGGTCCCAGTCTCGGCGGGCTTGTACTCTCGGCCACTTGGGAAGCTACTCAAGGAATGAGGTGGCTCGGAGCTGCAGAGGGGGTGCTTCTGCGCATGCGCACGGAGTGGGGGATCCGCTGGTGCTGGCTGGGCGAAGCTCTGTATTGGTACTGGTGGCGCTATTGGTGCTGGCTGGGCGAAGCTTGGTTGGACTGCTGCTGGTGGGGAACTCCCGAACCTAGCCCGCGCTCTTTTAATTGACGAGCGGTTAACCGTAATCCTTAGGGGTGGGACCCAGGGATTACAGTTTGTATTTCAAAAATATGTCAATAGAAAATTAAGTCTTTGGGAAAAGCAGTCTTTATTAATATTTAATAATATCAACATCAACACATCAAGAGTCTTCCACACTACCATCTTTCTGAGGAGAATTACCTCCCAAACATTTCGAAAAATCTATGTTCTCATAATAGCACGGGTTAAGTCCGGATGCATTCACCAGGTTACTTTTTTTAATATGCTGATCAACCGTGATTTTCGGCAACTTTTTAAATCATCCTGTTCATATTATTGTGGCACCATTCGAGGATAGTCCTTTTCCACCCATCTTTGAGGGGTTTAAAAGCAGCCACATCAGCCGGCTGTAAGATCCATGTTGCGTTTGGATACAAACATATCAAAATTATTTGAAGCTGTTCACAGAGATCATTAAGTTGGTAATTCAGGTGGCTTTGGTGGCCATCTTCAAAGAGGATGTCAGGCCTTTTGATATTATTTGTTGTTAAACGCTCATTGAATGTATTCGCGATGTACTCATAAAAGACAGCTGAATTCATCCAACCTGTATCGCTGGTTCCTTGTAACTGGTTCCTCCGTCCATCTGGAACCGAATGGATACCGAAAATGCGATGTCTCTTGGAAGTCTGGCGTACGGCTATATTATCATGGGTGGTACTGCGTCACCAACTGCAGAAAAAGTGAACATCACAGTCAAGGAGCTCTTTGCCATCCCACTGCCAATTTCGTAGACGTTTTTGGCACCTTTTTTGCGAAAACCTTTCACGGATTAGGCCAAAGCAAGAAATAAGTTTCATCCCCATTGAAAACACGCAATGGCTCCTTCAAAACATTGAAAACATTTTCGTCCTTTTATGTTCTCTTTGTCAACTGTGGAACTGGTTTTGTGATGGCTTCACTCGTTCTTGTGGCTACATCTGGATGTATTTTGAGGAAACCAGACAGCCGTTTATGCCCTGGTTTGTTATCCGAGAACGGGTTTGGACGAGGATTGTCAGTCGAAAAGGTCTCAACGCTCTTGACAAGGTCCAATGACCAACCCGGGAATCCTTTTCGAGCACATTCGAAAACCCAGTGGTATAGCTTATGTTCCTCTTCATCAGTTAGTACAGGGAAGGGGCCAAACCCTGCATTTCAAAGTGGGGGCTCTTCGGAATGCAAAGGGTTGATCTGGGAACCCCAAACTGCTGTAGCTTGTCTCAAGCTGATTCCATTGGTGACTTCATAAGATGCCTCCTGCACCTTGGCTTCGTCGTAGTGGGTCAGTTTTGCCCTAGGTTTTTTCTTTTTCTTCGTCTCAGTTGTCACTGGCTTTCTTGAGGGCTTTTCGAGCTGAAATGAAAATGAAGGGGCGAAAATTATGCAGGAAGGTACCATGCAAATTCCATAATAAAAATGTTATGTAGGTATTAGTAAATCTAAAGGTTCCTCCAATTTTTCATAAGAATCAAGAGGTAAATAGAATTTCTATGAGCTGAGAAAAAAGAAATTTCAATAGCAATGAATTTTTTTTTAAATAATTGAAGAGCTGATTGGGACGTGTCCAAGCAGTAGGCAAATCGCGAAACAAGGAAGAACCCAGTCATTGGACAGCTGTCCAACCACTGGGAATAATCATTTCAACAGTATCCAGTCATTGGACACAAGCAAATTGTATTAAGTTATGCGTCAGGTGAGGAACTTTTAACTCAAAAATGATCAGTAACAAACGAACTATGTATTAAATATTGCATTGAGTAAGTTATCATCAAATGAAGAACTGAAAACTCTCACAAAAAGGCGACAGTCAGCTTACCATTTTCGTTAGGAATCCACACTTTTACCGAGCCTTCACTTGTTTCAACTCCTAAACCTAGTGAGGTTATTCCATGGTTATAACCTTCATTCCTTCTTCTTCTTCTAGCTTCACAGTTTTCAATGGTAGGTATGTCTGTCACAAGAAATGTTCATCACAACCTTAGTAAAACCTGGATAACGTTCACTACCTTAAATTGATGAATATCGCCAGTAAATATTCATTAATTAGGTGATAAATTAATGAATGGTTGGTCCCATAGAACTCTGTGTAGTCATTGAATTTAAAATTCCTGAAAACTTTAAATAAGTACCTAATAGAAAAAAGTCAAGTGGGTGTGGCACATAGCTTCCTCGAATCCATAACCCAATTATATAGATGATCCGATGCATAGTAGTTAATCTCAAAACACCAATAATCTCTAAGTACCTTTCACTACCCTCATAGGGGACCATCTTCACGCTAATCTGGACAATCCTAGAAAATTTCATCAAATTCGGAAGAAAAATGTAAGTGTTATGGCTGTTACAAGGATTTTACGTTTGCGCATGCGCAGTGGCTACTATCAGTCCGGGGGTGATGATCTCTATTAGAGACCTAATAGAGGTCTCTACAACCTAATCCGCATAATCCCTGAAAATTTCATCGAAATAGGACAATAACTTCGTATAGTTATGCGCGATACAAGGAATTCATGACAGACACACAGACAGACAGACACACAGACAGACAGACACGGAACCAAAATTGTTCAGGAAGGTCTAAAACGTAAAACGCGAGTGGAAATTTTGATTTTGGAGAACTTTTTTTTTCATCCTTGAAAAGTGAAAACACAGCTTCCGCTACCTTGGTAGACTCGGAAGCAATACCCGTATATATCGTAAGTTTTCGAGCTAGGGCGTTTTGAAAATGAGTTTACTTACCTTCTGCCTCTTAGAATAGAAGTGACTGACAATAACCAACATCTTTTAGGGACAAATGGAGCCATTACGCCGAATTTCATCAAAATAGGTTCACGGGAACTGGGCAAAGTGCCGTACGGGTTTTGCCGCGATAAATTTTCGTTCTATTTTCGGATTCTGCATAGTTTCGCTTGAAACGCGAACCATCAAATTTTGAGGGTGGGGTAGAGGTTACACTTTTTTTCTTGCTCGATTCCAAAGGTTCGTTAGGTATTGAAAATAATAAACCAAAAACCAATCGTGCTACCTCCGGTAGGTAGATATAGTTTCACCATTGTTCCTCGACAGTACAATTCCACCCCTAATTCTTGGATAATTCTCGAGTCCAAAGGACCACAAATCCTCGATTTTCATAAGTAGAACCACGTTTTTGAATTGAAACGTATTTTTCTCAGTGTTGGTAAGTGGTGGAGTTAATTACAACTATTTTACCGTTGGACAGCTGATATTTAGTGCTGTTTTCAGTGCTAAGGTAAAAACTATGCAAAAGTAAAATTACACTACCAAAAGAAATAACATTTCTCAGATCAAACGTTTGGACGCTAAAAACAAGGTTATCCAGAAAACGCTGCAAATTATTGCACAAAGGTTTATTATTTTTCTATAAAGATCATCAAAATTGGTCAATGCTAAGTGGGGAAAGTACGGCCGTACAGCGTACGGCGGACAGACGGCCAAATTTTTATTCGATTTTTGGATTCTACGTACCTTGAAACGTGTAGCAACAAATTTCGAGGAGGGGGGGGGGGGTTAAAAATTTTCATGGTCGATTCCAAAGGTTCATTATTGAAAATAATAAACCAAAAGTGAGCTAAAAACATCATTTTCATAATTTCTCCATATTCGGATGCATATTTCTCGGTAACGTTTAAGAATTTCGATAAAACGTTTATGATCACAGTTTTAGAAATTTTTATCAGCTTTCATACTACGTCTGTGCCAATTTTGATTTGGGTTCTATTTTTGCTTCCGAGTCTACCAAGGTAGCGGAAGCTTTGTTTTCACTTTTCAAGGACGAAAAAAAAAGTTCTCCAAAATCAAAATTTTCACTCGCGTTTTGCGTTTTAGACCTTTCTGAACGATTTTGGTTCCGTGTCTGTGTGTCTGTCTGTCTGTGTGTCTGTCTGTCTGTGTGTCTGTCTGTCTGTGTGTCTGTCCGTCTGTCATGAATTCCTTGTAACGCGCATAACTATATGAAGTTATTGTCCGATTTCTATGAAATTTTCAGGGATTGTGCGGGTTGGTGTGCAGACGGTCCCCTATGAAAATCATCATCCTCGGACTGATAGAAGCGACTGCGCATGCGCAAACGTGAATTCCTTGTAACGGCCATAACTTCTACATTTTCCATCCGATTTCAATGAAATTTTCAGGGATTTTACAGATTAGTATTTAGATAGTCCCCTATAAAAATCACCACCTTCGAACTGATAGTAGCCACTGCGCATGCGCAAACGTGAATTTCCTTGTAACGGCCATAACTTCTACATTTTCCATCCGATTTCAATGAAATTTTCAAGGATGTTACAGATTAACTTGTTTTGATGTTTAGAGATTAACTACTGTGTATCGGATCATCTATACAATCAGGTTATGGATACGAGGAAGCTATGTGCCACACCCACTTGGCAGACGTTTTGGTTTATTATTTTCAATAATGAACCTATGGAATCGACCAAGATAAAAAAATTTAACCCTCCTCAAGATTTGTTGGTTTACGTTTCAAGGTACCTACGTAGGATCCGACAAACGAATAAAAATTTGGCCCGCCGTACGCGGCACTTTCCTCAGCAAGCATTGACCGATTTTGATGAAATTCGGTACGTAGGCTCCATTTGGGGTCTAGTTGTGCCCCGAAGATTTTGGTTGATGTAGGTCACTTCTAAGGGTTCAAAAATGAATTTTAAAATTTTGAAAACGCCCTAACTCAAAAAACGTCTGCCAAGTGGATGTGGCACATAACTTCCTCGTACCCATAACCCGATTATACTATAGATGATCCGATGCATAGTAGTTAATCTGAAAACACCAATCTCTAAGTACCTTTCACTACCCTCATAGGGGACCATCTACACGCTAATCTGGACAATCCAAGAAAATTTCATCAAATGCGGATGAAAAATGTAAATGTTATGGCTGTTCCAAGGATTTTACGTATGCGCATGCGCAGTGGCTACTATCAGTCCGAAGGTGATGATTTTCATAGGGGACCATCTAAATACTAATCTGTAACATTCCTGAGAATTTCATCGAAATCGGATGGAGAATGTAGAACTTATGGCCGTTACAAGGAATTCACGTTTGCGCATGCGCAGTCGCTTCTATCAGTCCGAGGATGATGATTTTCATAGGGGACCGTCTACACACCAACCCGCACAATCCCTGAAAATTTCATCGAAATCGGACAATAACTTCGTATAGTTATGCGCGTTACAAGGAATTCATGACTGACGGACAGACACACAGACAGACAGACACGGAACCAAAATTGTTCAGAAAGGTCTAAAACGCAAAACGCAAGTGAAAATTTTGATTTTGGAGAACTTTTTTTGTCGTCCTTGAAAAGTGAAAACAAAGCTTCCGCTACCTTGGTAGACTCGGAAGCAAAATTTCGATATAAAGGTACTGTTTTTCCTTCAATTTAAGATTCTATAGAATTTTTTAGAAAAGAAAGTTCTCCAAAATCAAAATGTTCACGCGCGTTTTGCGTTTTAGACCTTTCTGAACAATTTTGGTTCCGTGTCTGTCTGTCTGTCCGTCAGTCATGAATTCCTTGTAACGCGCATAACTATACGAAGTTATTGTCCGATTTCTATGAAATTTTCAGGGATTGTGCGGGTTGGTGTGTAGACGGTCCCCTATGAAAATCACTACCTTCGGACTGATAGTAGCCACTGCGCATACGCCAACGTGAATTCCTTGTAACAGCGTCAACTTCCACATTTTCCATCCGATTTCGATGAAATTTTCAGGGATTATGCGGATCAGGTCGTATACTAGTATTCCCGGGTTAAACACCCAGCCAAAAGAAATTTCCATGTCAAATTACTCTTTTTACAAGCTTTTATTTCATCCTTATGAAGATATTTTAATTTGTTAAAGCTTGATCGAACTGTCAGGTTTTTTTTTTTGGTTGAAGACAGCTTTTACGATATCATGCCCCGTAATTCTTGTTTTGGTTTATTATTTTCAATAATGAACCTTTGGAATCGACCAAGAAAAATTTTTTTTTAACACCCCCTCAAAATTTGATGGTTTACGTTTCAAGATACGTAGAATCCAAAAATCGAATAAAAATTTGGCCGTCCGTCCGCCGTCCGCCGTACGCCGTACGCGGCACTTTTGCCACTTAGCATTGACCGATTTTGATGAAATTTGGTATGTAGGCTCCATTTGGGGTCTAGTTGTGCCCCGAAGCTTTTGGTTGATGTAGGTCACATCTAAGGGTTCCAAAATCAATTTTGAAATTTTGAAAACGCCCTAACTCAAAAAATTTCGATATAAAGGTATTGTTTTTCCTTCAATTTAAGATTCTATAGAATTTTTAGAATTTTTTTAGACCACGCGGAGCTCTTTAAGACAAACCGTTCGCTCACTACGAAAATTTAAGTGTTTATATTGAAATATATATATATATATAAATCAAAACACGAGTGTGAATCGCAAAAGAGGCCTAATCTCCGTTCAAATTAGAGCAGACCGAAATGCAATCGATGGTTGGTGATGTCGATTTTTTTTCATTTGTTTTGATTTTTTTTTTTTTTTTTTTCTTCTTCTTTTTATATCGGATGGTTGGTGATTTTGTAAACGAGTGATCTATATAGAAAATAATAAACCATTTTGTAATAATTTGCAGCGTTTTTTTTTTTTTTTTTTAAGTAAAAAATTACAATTTTTTGCGTTACATGCTCATGTTTTCTGAGTTTTTTTTTGTTTTTTTTGTTGAAGGGGCAAGGGTGTTTGTGTTGGATAGTCCCGAGTCGGACTGAGACTATTCACGAAAGTCGAATTGCTGAATGCAGTTGCAAAATTTAGTCTAACTTACTAACACCTCATCATAAGGACGAGGAAAAAGCAATTTTTAGCTAAAAACAACAAATTTTTCAGCCACGATTGAGAAGAATCCCTTTGATTCAGTCGAGAGATACTTTTTGCCAGATGACGTCAGAGTTTTTTGTTGCTGTATTACCATGTGGAAATACTGCTAAACTAAATGAATTTCGAATTGAAAACTGGCACAGAAACATTTTCAAGTACGCTAAATTGGAATCTGACGTCAAAAATACGAAATTCCAACCCATACAACTACTCTGTTGTTACGAAGTTTGTGTAACTGTAGGTAAGACCTTGTATCCCCGCCTCTTCAGCTTGTGACGAGCAATCTGCAAGTAGCCAAGTGGGAGATACAAAATTAATCAATCGTAAGAAAAACCGTAGAAAGTATTTTTTTATAAACTGTAAATTTATTACCTATAAAATACATATTCACAAATTCCACAGTGCAAACCAGTGCACGTGCTTCACCATAGATAGGTAGAAGTTACCAGTATTAGAAGAGTAGAGATGCACATTCGTATGTCTACCCATTTGCAAACAATTAATAAGTACTTGGTAAGTGAGTGGATAACTTGTGTAACCAATTGAATTACACCACAATAGTATCCTTACAACAGAGTGCAAGACGCCAAAGATCAGCGCGAACTTTGTTTTTAAAAAAGATAATACAAATAATGCACTACAAAAACAATAAAGACAAAACAGAAAATAAGATAAATGTCAAACTCTCAACAAATTCTGAACATGACTGAATAAATTGGTTTGTAGTTTTTCAAATGCAAGGGACGTAGCCCACCACAGAAGGACTAAACAGGCCCCTACACGCAACTTACCAAAAATTACGCTTGGAAATAAAGTAATTGTTGTTTTATAAGTGAAGGTTACTGGGGAAAACCTCATCATCGCCAAAAAGCTGACTTCGAGAAAAACGCAATTGGAAGGTTACAAATGTATTGCTGTTTATATTTCACAGCTGAAAAAATTACAATTTATTCGGAAGGAAATGTAGTCAACATTATCTCGACCTAGCTACCTATAGCCCAGGCAAATAAGACCAAAAAAAAAAACAAAAAAAAACAGACCTCGCTGCCAATAAAATTGCGTAAAGCTGGAAATTATTTTAATCCACTCTGGGCATTTTAAATAAGACTAATATGGGTTTGCGACGGTTTCTGAGCTTTCTTTTGAAAACCGAAAAACCGAGACATTTTTTCTCCTTTTTCAGTTTTTGGCTCATAATTCAAAACTGGTTCAATCTACGGAAAACTTCATTTATATAAATTGAAGAGCACTAAATTTCCCGTCTAATGACTTCTTGTACATTAAATTCATCCGAGGAATTTAGTCACAGTTAATCGTCAAAAATCGTCAATTTTTACCAACTTTGCAAAAATGTGGGTTATGCTCATGTTCAAACGACTGTAATCAGAAAACGGCTCTTCTAATCAAAAAACGTCTGCCAAGTTGGGTGGGCAGTATAGCTTCCTCACTCATTGTAACATGGACGTATAGAATCGGTTGGCGAAAAAATTATGATTCAAAGAGTTATTGAATACCAAAATATTGGCGATAATATGCGGGATAGGGTTGCAGGTATTAATGTTTATAATATTTTTATAATTTTTATAAGGTATAATAGTTTATAATATTTTGTATTTTCAACGTAGAATTTTATTTAGCGGTCCACCGTCTTGGACCTAACCCACACAATCCCTGAAAATTTCATCGAAATTGGTTGAATAGTTGCGGAGTTTTGGTTGTAACAATAAATTTAAAGTTCGCGCATGCGCAGCGGCTATTGCTTGACCAATTTGATTGAAACTTATAGGGTGTCTCTTAGAAGTTAGTCCCTAACTAACCTCCAAATTTGAGCAAAATCGGTTCATTAGAAACCGAGAAACCGAAAATTCACGTTTGCGCGTGCGCACTCGCTCCTATTGGTCCGAAGGTGCTGAAATTGATAGGGGACCGTCTAGGACCTAACCCGCACAATCCCTGAAAATTTCATCAAAATCGGACCACAGGTTAGTATAGTTTTGCCCGGGACAAGGATTGACCACAGACAGACAGACACGGAACCAAAATTGTTCGGGAAGCTCTAAAACGCAAAAAGCAAGTGGAAATTTTGATTTTGGAGGACATTTTTTTTTCACTTCTTTCACGAATACAAAGCTTCCCTACCTTCGGTAGTGAGGAAGCAAAATGCCATGTAATTAATGTTGTAGGGCATGAAAATCTTCGTAAAAGGAGCTCTTAGATTTTCAAATTCGCTCATTCCCCCGCAAAGATACACACAAACGCCCAAAACTAGTCAACCTGAATAATCTCCTTCAGCAACGGCGATGAAGGTCTTTTTCACCGGAAAGGTCTGCATATTCAGAAAGTAAGTCATCAAAATCCTACAGGTAACGTTGCTAACTCATTTTCGACCGGAATGGTGATGATGGGGTTTTCCCCCTGTACCCTTCAAGTATGTACCTACCTATAGTAATATATTAAAAATACTTGGATGTAGAAGTTTGTAAAAACGCATCTTCAATAGGTGGAATTAAGTACTATTAGAAATCAGCGTTTTGGCATGAGACAGTAGAGAGTTACAACGGGACTTACTACACAGCACTACAGGCCGACGTGGCCCTTGGCTTCCAGAAATCCTTATTGCCACTGGGTACGGTCACCCGCTCGAAACCTCACACCTCGGCATTTCCACCACCCAGAGTCCCTCAAGACCTCAAGTCAGACCTCATCTGCCTCATCGCTCCACAGCCTCTCCGTCTTCTACTTTCCATTCAGGCTCACAGCACCCTTTAGGAGGTCTCTTTTGGGATGCAATCAACATATATCCTAGCCATCGGATACCTCCCAGAGATCGGCCCAAATCCACCATGCACTTTGGTCTGTTGCCTGAGGTGTGGATGCCAGATGATCGATCTGGATGACATTGGTCCAAGTCCTCCATGCTCTTCGGTCCATGCCTGAGGTGTGGATGTTGGACAATCGATCTGAATTGGATCGGCTCTAATCCACCATGCACTTTGGTCTGTTGCCTGAGGTGTGGATGCCAGATGATAGATCTGGATGACATTGGTCCAAGTCCTCTATGCTCTTCGGTCCATGCCTGAGATATGGATGTTGGACAATCGATCTGAATGAGATCGGCCCAAATCCACCATGCACTTTGGTCTGTTGCCTGAAATGTGGATGCCAGACGATCGATCTGGATGACATTGGTCCAAGTCCTCCATGCTCTTCGGTCCATGCCTGAGATATGGATGTTGGACAATCGATCTGAATGAGATCGGCCCAAATCCACCATGCACTTTGGTCTGTTGCCTGAAATGTGGATGCCAGACGATCGATCTGGATGACATTGGTCCAAGTCCTCCATGCTCTTTGGTCCATGCCTGAGGTGTGGATGTTGGACAATCGATCTGGATTGGATCGGCTCTAATCCACCATGCACTTTGGTCTGTTGCCTGCGGTGTGGATGTCGGATAATTGATCTGAATGAGATCGGCCCAAATCCACCATGCACTTTGGTCTGTTGCCTGCGGTGTGGATGTCGGATAATTGATCTGAATGAGATCGGCCCAAATCCACCATGCACTTTGGCCTGTTGCCTGAGATGTGGATGTTGGACAATCGATCTGGATGAGATCGGCCCAAATCTACCTTGCACTTTGGTCTTTTGCCTGTGGTGTGGATGTCGGACGATCGATCTGGATGAGATAACAGTGAAAGTTAGCATCCACTCGATGCGCCCAAACATCTTGAATGACTGTTCCAAATGTTGCTACTCTCTCTGGGTTTGGACGAAGGACCCCCCGTCAAGTGAGTGTTCTCGCTGAATCGAATGATCACATATACCTAAGACTCTCCGAATGATTGGAGACCAAGATTGGACATCTAGCGGTTCACGCTACTAAGGATTCCAAATATTGAGGGAAGACATTTTTAAATTTTGACACGAGCAATACTCTCAATTATTTCTCAATATGGTCGTTTGCTGATTCCTTCCTAGTCTCATTCTATTGTTTAAATGTAATTTCTTAATTACTCAACCATTCTCATTGATAAAGTTGATTTGTGAAGTGATTCATACACATATCCAGTAGATGCCAGTCCTTTTCTGAGGACGGGGAGCCAGAACTGGCATAAAATGTGCTCCTGACCAGCATCGATTGGCACAAGAGTTTTTCACTAGATGTGAGGGTAGTGGTATTTACGTGGTGACATCTACTGTTTTTACAAAGAACAACTGTAAACGCACCTACTGTTAATATCTCACTTTGACCTGTGCAGTGCGAGGTAAGAGTATTGCAGATTGATAGTCCAGACGAAGAAAACTACGTTGAATCATAGACTCTTCGGTTGCTTTTCTCGAAATCCGTTTTTACCACCTGGTTTTGGTCGGTGAATAGCGTCTTCTGGTAGTCGCAAATTGGGGAGGCTGGTGGCTGCAGCTTTACTTTCATTCAAAGGCTGTTTCGCAGCAGTCATCAGGATGCTGGGGATTTGCAGCAGTTCTAACGGAGGAGATGTGTTACGTCTGGGTGGAAGAGCCTGTCCCACGTCCTGCGTTTTCGTTCTAGAAGGGAAAATCGTAGAGGAGGCTGAAGCTCTGAGAGTTTTGTTGTCACTCCACACGTCGCCGCAGGAGTCGTCCAAGACTGGCTTCCATCTGACGCCCCGCCAAGCCCCAGTACCGACACCGCTGGCTCGCCTCAGATCCCGAATACTGCTGTTACTCCTTGGTCTGCCCCGCACTTGAGCTGGCAGATCAACTGCCGAGTCCAAAGCCCCCAATGTGGAGCAGTAACTATCTATTGTAGAATTTGATGACCACTGTTTGAGTTCTGATGAGCTATAACACTTGTCTTTCGGGTCTACCTTAGGGGCAACTTTTTTCGCAGGGAAGAGGAATTTCATCATTTTGGTCTCTCTTTTCATTTCGGGCGTGGAAACAACAGAGACACCTTCTTCAGCTGTCGACATACGATCTCCATCAGTGCTGCACACACTCTGCCTGTTGAAAGCGAACCAGAATTAAAACTAAGTTTCAACAGACCAAACATAAATTTCAAAATTTCAAATTCCAGCCAGCAGGCGCAATTGACTGTATTCTGCAATAAAAGGAGCAAGGTGTCGCAAAAGCGATTGAAAATTTATTTATTATAATGCCATTTTGGCATCTACATTTAATATTCGAATTTCAAATTTTAATTTCTTCATGCAATAATTTTGACCTAAATTAGTTATCGCGTGATGTTAAGTTGGTGGTCATTATGGTTTCAAGTGTGAGAAAAAAAAGTTGAGTAGTACAATACGGAGAACATCCCAACAAGGGATAATCGGGCCCTATCTCAGCCAAAAATGCATTTGACGTTATTGCATAAGGGAAGTAGGGACCACTTCCCCACACAATCGAAGAAAGGACCAAATATATACTCTTTAGATAAAGGGACAGCTATTCAGGATTACGCAACCCCAACCGCCTGCATTAACAATTTATAATCGGAAAATTTATAAATGGTTTCGAATGTAGGTAAATATTTTACATAAAAATATAATTTCAGTACTCAGTAGTTATATCCATCTGGCTCACTCATCTATCCAATCTCACAGTGCCCAAGTGTGGACTGGAGTGAGTGGAAGGAGATCACCACTCAGGAACCCCAGGGGGGATGGTCAAGACCAACATCCCTAACTGGGTACCTGTTTGCCATGCACCACAGGTCAGGCCGAACTTTCAAGCTAGGGTACTACCTACATGACAGGTTGTTGCTCAAGTGTGTAACAGAACACTCATGCCAAATGACATACCCCTTGAAGTCTCCAAATTCCAAGACCATGGAGTAGGTTATGGCCTACCACGACCACCACGATTCCAACATCAACTGGTGGGCAGGCAGGTGACTTTTTGACTGGTGAGCCCTGGGCTTCCTTTTCCCGTGCTAGGTAATGGTAATGGTGATGAGGAATGAGCCATTTTCTGGTATTCCTGTTTTGCCCAGATGCCCAACCAGATCACTGGCCCGAGGGCAGAGAATTTGTGCCCGCCTCCTAACCGCTCTACTCCTGTATGAGGTGAGTACCACTGCCCTGACGTAAAAGGAGAGGGAGGGAATGCTCAAAGAAATGCCCAGGAAAAAGGAGAGAGAACCAAGAGATTGGTTAGTCCCTTTCATCCCTGAACTCTTCTCTCAACAACAACCACTTTTCAGTTAATGCTTATTACATAATATGCGTGGATCTATACTATTGATGAGTACTTGATGAGTACTATACTATTGATTGATGAGTACTATACTATTGATGAGTTCTTCAAGAGCTATTATTGTTAACAGGTGGTTGACTGAATGTGAGACTTGGCGACATATTGACGTTCTTATTGACGTTCATATTGACTTGGACGACATAATGACGTTCAAGCCATCTTAAATTACCTAGGTATAGTTCTAGGGATCCACCCGAGATCTCAACAGCAAATACATAGTTATGTAGATAGTCATCAAGATGCAAGAATCGAATTCGTGAAGAAAGCTCTAGTGGGGGCTTGTATAGTAAAATTTTTTTGGCGTGGATTACACGTCTTACCGCCAAATACCTGCTGAAGGACTGGGAGTGTTAACGAATAGATTAGGAAAAGAATTTTTCGGAGTCCTTGGAGGCGGCTCGTCCTCCTCCTCGATGATCTCCGGAAGGAACATCGTTTGCTGCTCCTCTGGAACCCTGGAACAACCACATGGAACTATGAATGATGGAAATAACAATACAAAATAGGAAATTACTAAAAAGTGATTCTCTTAACTTCGACAAAATGGTTCAATGAGGATAATTTGAGGGCGTACCAACCAGATTGGACGAATTTAAATATTTCTGGAGCATAAATCAAATATAAGTGGACAAACAAACATTCCACACTACGTTTCTCACTCTTGTAGAACCAACCAGATTTATGAGCGATTAGGACATGTTTCTGTAGATGAAGAGTATTGAAAATTATAGTCAATATTGTGAGTATATTTTTTTCTGTCTACCTGACGTTCTGTTACTCAATCACGCTCGAACTGCTACACCGATTTTTGCAATACAAGGGCGAATCTCCAACGAAGGTGTTCTGAAACCTTCTTCAAAGTAAAATCGGCCTTCCTCAGTCAGTGAGTAATTATTGGTCTATTTTGATGATTCCAGCGGCAATCTTTTAGTTTTTCAATTCCCTAGATAGACGCACCAAAGATTTTCAAGAATCCTTGAAAATTTCAAATTTAGGTTCGGTTTTTCACTCATTTTTGGTTTATTATTTTCAATACTAAGCCTTTGGAATCGAGCAAAAAAAAATAGTTTAACCCCCCCCCCTCAAAATTTGATGTTTTACGTTTCAAGGTACGTAGAATACGAAAATCGAATAAAAAAATTTCCGTCCGTCCGCCGTACGCGGCACGTTTTTTAGCAACACTGGACCGATTTGGTTCAAATTTGGTATATGGGCTCCATTTGGGGTCTAGTTGTGCCGCGAAGCTTTTGGTTGATGTCAGTCACTTCTAAGGGGTGAAAATTAAGGGTTAAAATTTTCAAGAGTGCCCTAGCTCGAAAACTCTCGAAATAAAGGTATCGTTTTTTCACCAATTTTAAATAGTATTGAGTTTTTAAAAAATTTTGAGACCACCCGGAGCTCTGTAGGACAAACCGTTCGGTCCCTACCAGTACTTGAAGGTTTTCCTTCGATAAAACAGAATCATGAGTGTGAATCGCAAAAGAGGTCTAATCTCCATTCAAATTCTATCGGACTAAAATGCGATCGCTGTTCATTTCTTCGATTTGTATACAGTTTTGCCTTCTGCGTAACCAGTAATAAAATTTCCATATGAAGCTTTCTATTTTTCCAATCGAGTGTGAAGCGTTTAGTTCTTTCTAATAAACTTGATTGTGAAGGTCTGAAGCCAGTATGGTGTGGTAGGTAGTACCTAGCTGGTAGGTAAAAAAAAGTTGGTAGGTAAAAAAAATGTTGGTGGGTAAAAAACGCTGCAAATCATTGCTCAAAGGCTTCTTCACTCCTCAGATCACTGATCAGCTGAGTGAGGTCCGAAGTCATTTTCAATCCTATTGAATGCAGGAAGCTGAAATTTGAGAGGGAAGGTCATGGGAGAATACAGATGGTGGTAGGTGCTATTGATGGAGAACCAGTGATCTATACAGAAAATAATAAACCTTTGAGCAATGATTTGCAGCGTTTTTAACTATTGGTATTGAACAAGTGCATTGGTGTATAGATTATTTTTAAAAAAATTAATAATAAGAAGAATGCCACGAGAAACATGAAAATTGGATGATTATTTTTACTGATGAAAATGGAAAAATCTGTTTATGAAAAAAGACCTAAGATATACGTGAAGACGAAGTTCCGTGATTTTGGATGAAGTGAGCTAAAAGGGGGCTCTGGTTTCGTGCGCTACCTGCAGGCGAGATGGAAGTGTGCAATTGCGAGAGTTTTTATCTAATCTCTATTGACCACAGTTTTCATTCCCTTGTGATCACGACATATTGCCCGAATTACATCTTACAGAAACAGTCATCAGAAAGAAATGGTTCAACATGGTCCGATCACGAAAGTTTTAATCCTACTTTTTCACCACCACGTTGTCAAGTATTGCCAATTTTCAGGAAATATTGTGCTTCACCGTTGTGAGCAATCATCAAATTTGTAATAAAATACTATTATTATTTCATTTCGTGTGTATATTTAACATCTACTAATACTTCTTGTTAAACACAGGTAAGTTTTTTCGTTGATTAAATATTTATATTTCCTTATAATTGAAGTGCCTGCTCTCCTCTATAAAAAATAGACTCACCAGAGCTACTCAGGTTTGTTTTAGAGAATTACGATTCGTGCAACTACTTAAACCCGTAGAGTTTGCTAGTTTTGGGGCTATTGCGCTTTCCTCCTCAACTTTAAGCCATATTTCCCGTAGGTAAAGTATGTCATCTTCATTCTTACTCATTCTTTCTCCATGCCTTCCTCATTTAGGTTGTTTTGTTCCCTCCCTTTTGTCGATACCTCCAGGCTCTCAAAAACGCTGAAAATTATTGCACAAAGGTTTTTTATTTTTCTGTGTAGATCACTCGCCTGCAAAGAACACAGCTTTTCCATTGTCATTACCTACATTTAAGCTTCACAAAATTATTTCTTCAAAAAGAACACTTCACTAGAAAATTTGAACACTGGTTGCTAAGAAAGCAAAACTGACTATAACACGAAGAAACGAACAACAATTGCATTTTGGTCAGCTGAAATTTGAGTAGAGATTATTGAGTGCGATTCACAATCGTGTTTCTGATTTTACCGTAAGTCCAACATTTAAGTTCTCATAGGGAGCGAACGGTTAGTCCTACAAAGCTCCGGGTGGTCTCATTCGATTCGAAAAATTCAATACTATCCTGAATTTATGAAAAAACAATACCTATATATCAAAATTGTTTGAGCTAGCTATTTCAACCCTTAATTTAAGCTAGCTATTTCAACCCTAAATTTGAGCTAGCTATTTCAACCCTCAATTTTCAACCCTTAGAAGTGACTGACATCAACCAAAAGCTTCGGGGCACAACTAGACCCCAAATGTAGCCCACATACCAAATTTCATCAAAATCGGTCCATGGGATCTAAGGAAAGTACGGCGGACGGTCGGCAACATTTTTATTCGATTTTCGGATTCTGCGTAGGTACCTTGAGATATAAACCAGCAAATTTTGAGAGGGATTAAAATTTTTTTCTTGGTCGGTTTCGAAGGTTTATTATTGAAAATAATGAACCAAAAGAGGGGAAAGTCATTTTCAAAACACCCTAGCTCAAAAAACCTTCCATATTCGGGTGTTGTTTGTAGGTCCAACCGTTAGCTAATGTGGATAATTAATTACCTAATGAATTTTCCATGACTTATTTTCATCGATCGATTTAAGATAGAGCTCAATTTTAAGAAACAAGTGAAACCACTCAGACGATAATCTATCGTTAAATGAGCAATTATTGTGAAATTTATTGGAACATTAACACCCAATCTTTGGTACCTAAAAGGCGAGGAAGAAGCCGTGAGATAATTCGTAGCTCTTTCTTTCTTCGAGTAGAGTATCACTCATTTGTGCTTCCTCAACTACTTAGAATCATATTTCGTTATGCATTTGAGGACACAGCTCTCAGATAACGATGTTTTGCTGGTAGGTTTACTGCCAAAATCAAGTTGACAGTGAATCTTGCGTGACGATAGATACTAATAATGGGAAAAGGGTGTTCTTTACAGGCGAGTGATCTATACAGAAAAATAATAAACCTTTGTGAAATAATTTCAAAACCAGAAGGAGAAGGTCTCTCGTTTTCGTGTCATGGGACGCCTTTTCTTTTATTCTTTGTAAGTTTACACCCGCTTAATTGCTTTTGAAATAAGTTCTCCCATCCATCCCGATCCAACTGGATTCCATTTTGATGAGTAACAAGTTGAGAAAATGAATGATAACAGGTGAAAAACGTGGTCGCTGATTTTGGGAAGAATTATCCGTATAATTCGCATTCTTCCTTCGTAACTTCCAACTGAGTCTTTTATGGACCACTTGGAACAGTTCTTACTTTGTATCTCAATCTTGTGCCATGTGGGGCCGTGTTGTAGGTACTCCTATTATACAGGGTGTCCCATATGTTATCCACCAAACTTCGGGAGTAGTTTGTACAACTAATTTGCAACAAAAAGTCTCTCTTAGAAATTTTCTTTTTACCCCCTTAAAATCCGACTTTTTTGATTTTTAAGATTTTTTCGTGTTTTCGACGTTACACCGTTCAAACGGTCGTAACTCCCTTAACCCTTTAAATTAGATTAATTATTTTAAGGGTTAGACCCTTAAATTAGACTCAAAAATTAAAAATAAGGATATCGTTGGAAAGAGCGTAAAATTTCTCAATACATGAGCTGTTGACCAGTCGAGAAAAACAAAACGCTAGAGTATTTTTACCTCAAACTTAAAAAATAGTCAATTTCTGTTTTTGGTGAAAATGTTGATGATTTTTCCTCATTGAAACAAGGTATTTACCAGAGGGGCTCAAAAGCTTAAAAACTGCTCCATTTCATCAGCTTTTCAACGGTCACCCAATTTTTAGATTCACTGTGGAATTAGAGGGAGAAAATGGTGTTTCAATGCGAAAAAACGTGTATTTTTTTCAACGAAATCGACGGTCTGACGTGGGGACGTGGTGCTTGGGAGGAGGGGCGGCGGAGCAGACCCCGGATTCCTCCCGTCCAACGGTCTATTTCGTTGGAAAAAATACACGTTTTTTCGCATTGAAACACCATTTTCTCCCTCTAATTCCACAGTGAAACTAAAAATTGGGTGACCGTTGAAAAGCTGATAAAATGGAGAAGTTTTTAAGCTTTTGAGCCTCTCTGGCAAATACCTTTTTTCCATGGGGGAAAAGCATCAACATTTTTGAAAAAATGAGAATATGACAAATTTTAAAGTTTGAGGTAAAAAAACTACTCTAGCGTTTTGTTTTTCTCAATTTGTCAACGGCTCATCTATTGATAAATTTCACGCTCTTTCCAACGGTATCCTTATTTTTAATTTTTGAGTGCAATTTAAGGGAGTTATGACCGTTTTAAAGGTGTAAGGTCGAAAACACGAAAAAAATCTTAAAAGTCAAAAAAGTCAGATTTTAAGGGGGTTAAAAATTGCTATGAGACATTTTTTGTTGCAAATTAGTTGTAGAATCGACTCCCAAAGTTTGGTGGATAACATATGGGACACCCTGTATATCTGTCTACTTTTTAACAGATTTTGCCAACCTACTATTAATTGTGGTTATCGTGAAACCTACTCTAAGCTGTGCATCTAGCAACTTCAGCTATCGTGCAGAAGGTAGTACAGGTAATACTTCCATCCAAACTACTGCTGCATAAAGCGGAAGGTGAGACTACAATTCTCCTTGTTTCTTCCAGCAATTCTAGAGCAACTAAACGTACCTTCTCCTCAAAAAGTTTCAGATCTGTCATGCCCCAGTTTTCCCTGCAATTTCAATCCAATGTGCAGGTCAAAAACGGGTAAGTCGCATTTTAAAAAGACCCATTCGTGCAGCATGAGTGAATGAGCACATTTTCGAGAACAAAAGGTGTATATTCCCCCAATTTTCACTTTGTAAAGTAGATATTTTTATAGGAAATTTCAAGCTAAGCCCGAACATGCCTCGTACGAAAACTTCAAAATATACTCAACTCCTCTCATTAGAATATTTTGCTTCCGAGTCTACCAAGGTTGTTTTTCCACTCGCGTTTTACGTTTCACACCTTCCTGAACAATTTTGGTTCCGTGTCTGTGTGTCTGTATGTGTGCCTGCCTGTCATGAATTCCTTGCCACCGCCATAACTTCTACATTTTTCATTCGATTTCACGACATTTTCAGAGATTATGCGAATTGGATTGTAAATGGTTTCCGATGAAAATTACTGCCCCCAGACTGATAATAGCCACTGCTCATTCGCCAACGTTTATTTCCTTGTTACAGCCATAACTTCTACATACATGAAATTTTCAGGAACTGTACGAGTTGGCGTGTAGATGGTCCCCTATGAAAATCATCAACCACGGATTGATAGTAGTCGCCGCGCATGCGCTAACGTAAAATCTTTATAACAGCCGTAACTTATAAATTTTCCAACAATGTAGAGTCCCCTAAGAGGGTAGTCCAAGGTACTTAGAGATACGGATCGTCTATACAATCGGGTTATGGATACGAGGAAGCTATATGCCACACCCACTTCCTCCTTCCCCCCCATGTTGGAGCTCAGCCCGGAACCGTTTAGCACATTACTTCGGGCTGAGTCTTGTGGCGTTTAATCAGTTCTGTGTGAGGGGGTGAACCAGATGCTCCCTCCTCTCTCTTTCTCGTTCTAAGAGCCTCTTCCTTGTCAGGATACTCTCCGTGTATTCTGCCACAGCAGTCCAGTTCCTTTCACCTTCCAGCATCCTGCTGACAACAGCCTCTGGTGTTGAACTCTGGGGAGCTATCTCCAGGTCTGCCATCAGCTGATTTCTTTCAGGTGCCCATTTGGTGCATTTGAAGAAGGTGTGGAGCACATCATCATCTTTGTTCTGGCAATGTAAACATGTTGGGGCAGATACCTTTCCCATTTTATGCAGGTAGGCATAAAACAGTCCATGTCCCGCAAAGAACTGCGTAAGGAAGAAGTTCACTTCTCCATGTTTTCTTTCCATCCACGTCTGAATGTTTGGCACCAACCGTGCAGTTCACTTTCCTCTATGTTCTCCCGTCCGTATATCTTGCCAATTTGCCATTGTGCGCTCCCTTTCTTCCTTGGCTATGTGGGCCCTGTCTCCTTCATCCCTTCTGTCAAAGATTCTTTTCCTCTCTGAAGCCATCAGCTGAATGGGTAAGACCCTCGTGAGGACAAAGATAGCGGGTTCTGATACTTCGGTAGGCACAGGCGATTCGTAGGGCTCCTCTTCGCTGCACAGCTATTAACCTCTGTCGGAGATATGCCACATTCAATGCGTCTGCCCATACCTCCGCTCCATACAAGAGGTTCTACTGCACAACTGTCATCATTAGGCGTCTCTTGCAAGGTCTAGTGCCACACCCACTTGGCTGACTTTTTTTGTATGCACAGGGTAGGTATGTTTTAAGAATGTATGTCTAAAATAATAAAACTCTAATAGTTTCCACGAAGCCACAGAGTACCCTTATCACTAATTACTCGCTGATTCGGAATATACCTTATTATATTAATGTGATTAAGACGACTATTTTCACCGAAAACGTGAAAAATTTCCTAACAAATATTTGAGCCTATTTTTTTGATTTTTCATCCCTCAGATTTATTGTTAATTATAGTGTTAAATTTCATAGATTTCCGATGTTCCAAATTAGAATGTTCCAAAATTAATTTTAATGAAGGAAATTTTTGAAATAATCAATACTGAAAATTGTCAGGCCATTGCAGCACCTAGTTTAGTTACATTCTAAGACTCGCTTAAATTGATAAAGACTTAATGTGAGAGCTCAAAGATGGATTGCCCACATCTGAATCAACAGTTTCAAAAAAAATTGTGGAAATTGACGCTAGAAAATTTACGTCTACTGTGTTACCGCAAGAGGTAGGTACTTGCGTTTTACGTATTACTGAATTTTGCAATTTTTGCCTATTTCTGGAGTTTAAACCGGTTTTTTCCAGTTTTACTGAAAAAAGGATGAGGGAAAAGAGTGGAGATAGTGGAATTGTCTGCTACTCTAATAGGTCGGTAGAAATGAGAGGGAGTCAGGGAAATGGGGAATATGGCGGGATCTTGTGGTGATGGGCAACACCAGGTTAAATTCTCCATTATTTCTATTAACATCAATCATGAATTACTGGTAGATTAAAAGACTTGAGCAAACAATAAAACAAAAATAGTCGCGTTATACTAATATTGAGTAAGGAGGCACATTGCATTAATTTCTGTCTCTGGCTGGTAGGTGTAACTTTTTCAGAGATGAGCTATATGATGTGGTAGGTTACATGGTGTGGACCGGGCTTAGTAGTGGAGAATTTTATATTCATTTTAATATCAGTTACTAACTGCATATTATGAACGGATCCTCGGTAGGTCTTCTTCTTGTAGGCAAAGGCAGCACCGGTGTAGGGCAGTGTGAGGTTGGCGTCGTTGAAATATTTGTCTTTGACGAGTGGAGGCGATTTGAGGGCGAGACTGTCGACTCCCAAGTAGGAAACTTTGGTGTGACGATCGATGAGCCAGTTCAGCTCGAAATCCTCATCGTCATCTCCGAACGGGTTGATCAATTGCTCAGCAACCTAGTTGAAACACAATGGATACAACTTAGTATATTTCAGCAAGAATTTAGGAGTTTCCTCTATTTCAAAGTGAAATAAGTTACATTTCAAGCGGGGTAAAAAAAAGTGCTAAGAGGGAAAAGTTGTTGGAAATTAGTTGTAGAATCGATTCGAGAAGTATTGCGGAAGTAACCCAATTTTTGCATTCAAACACCAATTTCCCCCAAAATTTCTCAGTAAACCAAAAGTGGCTGTGCTCATGGCTTTCTCGTATCTGTATCCCGAATGTATAGATGATCAGATGCATACCTCGTAGATAATTTCAAAACACCAATCGCTAAGTACCTTGCACTACCCTTTTAGGGGACTATCTACATCCCAACCCTCACAATCCCTGAAAATGTCTTCTAATTCGGGTGAAAAATAAAGGAGTTAAGTATGGCTTTATTACGGCCACGTCACTTTCCAAATAAAGAGGAGAGGCGGATTCTGGAGGTACCTCAGGTATAGAGAAGGAAAGAATGATCACGTGACACTTGGCCTTATAAATACTCGGCTTCAGAATCAGCACTCAAGCATTATTAGTCAAATCTTCGACTCAACTCATTCAACAAGCACCCTTGTCTCATCTCTTCTCAATACTTTGAGGGTTTTGGTTACTTTCCTTACCCTCTATGAAGTTATCCGGTTTCTTGTCGAGCTTCCTCCTTCCTATCTATTACTACCCCTATCTATTTATGCTTTTGGGCCTGGAACGAGGAGGAAACGAGTCACCTCGGGAGCTGCCCAAGGCTCAGTCCTAGGGCCAGACCTCTGGAACGTCAGCTACGATGGGATCAAGATGAACAGGATCAAGATGGAGTCGCAGAAGGCCTGGAGATCGACGAAGACGATGTGTACCACACATTCTTCCAGTGTCCTAGATGGGAGAGAATGCGGAGTAGCCTGATTGACGAAGTCGGTGAACTTCAGCCGGAGACCATCGATAATAAGATGATGGAGACAAAGGAGAACTGGGATGCCATCAATACCTACGTCATCGCAGTTCTCAAAGAGAAGGAAAGAAATAGGGATTGGGGAGGCTTAACATCATAAACGCCCCATCCCCTATCGAAGCCAAGGAGGAGCCTAAAGACATTAGGCCTCACGAAGAGGAAGCCCAGCAACAGCCGGGCTGAAAAAGGGGCTGTCCCGAAGTAATGCATCAACTGTAGTCCCGGGGCAGTCCAGACGAACAGAGGAGGTTTTAGTGGGTAACCAGTTATATACTATAATATTATATACTTATAGCGGCCGGACCCCCACATAAAGGGCGGTGAGACAAACATCCCTCTCCCGCTGTCAACCAATAAACGGTTTCCTCCTCTATTTAAAAAAAAAAAAAAATGCTTTTGGGCCTAATTAGATAGAATCCTTGTACTGAAACCTACAAAATTGTCATTTAGGGTTTCGGGCCGGATGATGATTTTCCTCTCCACAACTCACATCGCCATCCCTTCACTTTAGTAGGTGCTAACTAACTAACTACACAGCACTACTGGCCGATGTGGCCCCTGGCTTCCCGAACTCCCTTCCGCCATCGGGTACGGTCACCCGCCTGGGACCTCCGCAATCCCACCACCCGGAGGTCCCTCAAGACATCATCAAGCCAGCGACTCTTCGTGTTCTAGTTTCCATCCTAGCACGCAGCATCATTCTCGGGCAGGCCTCCACCAGCAGGCGGTCGACATGTCCCAGCCATTGGATGGGCCCTGCTTTGATGAATCGGACTATGTCTTCATATTTTAATAATTCAACAATTTCTGCATTCTGTCTTGCTCTCCACCCCTGGCACTCCCTGACCACTCCGTAGATCCTTCCTATAATCCTTCTCTCAAATATCCGCAGTCTAGCCTCATCCTCAGCCCGCATGGTCCAAGCCTCCGATCCATAACAAACCACAGGCCGCACCAGAGATCTATGATGCCTCATCTTCGTTGATCTGGAGATCACACAGCTCTTGAAGAGTTTTATATTGGCATAAAATGCTCGGCTGCCTGCCATTATTCGTGAGCATATCTCATCCTGTACTTGATTTCTATTCGTGACCAAGCTCCCCAGATAGGTGAAGGACCTGACTTCATCGAACTTATAAGAACCAAACGTCACCCTTCTGGGCACCCGCTGGACACGGCTCAGGGGAGATATCTTGAGGTATTTGGTTTTGCTTTCATTTACTCGCAGACCCACTGGCTTTCCCCCTTTAGGCAAAACCTTAAAAGCCTCCTGCAGGGCATCCAGACTTCGCCCCAATTAGTAGGTGCTAGGAATTCAAATTAACTTTTTTCAATATCTAGATTCAACAATTTTCTTCTACGTGTTTCTTTCACGTTTGCGCATGCACAACGGCTACTGTCTGCCCGGTGGCGATGATTTTCATAGAGGACCATCTACCAGCCAGCAAACACACTGAAAGTTTCATCGGAATCGTACGATAAACCTTGTCCTTATAGTTTTGCCAGTTACAAGGATTTCATGACAGACGGACCGAGACGAAACCAAAGTTGTTCAGGAAGGTCTAAAACGTAAAACGCGAGTCGAAATTTTTGATTTTGGAGAACATTTTTAAAACCTTGAACAGTGAAAACGATGCTTCCTCTACCTAGGTAAACTGGGAAGCAAAATAAAGAGTAATTTCGAAATAACCCATTTTTTGATTGAATATTCACGAGTTGCAATATTCACTTATTGCATTCAATTTAAGAAAAAATTCTCAATGAGTGTACCAAGGTATTGCAGCATTGTTCCGGTACAATGAGATCATTCGCCAACAAGGACAGTAGGTAGGCTGTCCTACGGAGTTAAAAATGAAGTACGTTTTGTGAATTTTCGCTTTAAAGCTGGAAATAGCATTCCAACATTGACCAGCTGTTGGCCTCATTCGATTGAGTTCTTAAAAATACAAGAGGGGCCGTTATTAAATCACTTATTCCTCGTTCTGTTCATTTCACTGGCACACATACCAATAGAGTATTCTCTTCTTTTACTTAGACTTTGATTTAAATAAGTTTAAGACAAAGTTGCGAATAATATTTCTCAACAATTGTCACATCAGTTCCTTTGGATCTACGGAAATAGTTTCGTGCTCTCCCCGACATAAGATATGAGCTTACCTGATTATCACGTATCACTCAGTCAATTTTCGAGATTGAGTATCAATGTTTTACAACACGATGAGGTTTACGTGTTTATCAACCAAAAACTCCTTATCCTTCGAAACTGGCTCTATCGATCTGAAGCTGACCTCTTGATATTCAGCATTAAGAGCACGTAGAAAACAATACCTACCCCCGTGCCCTAGTTAGCGAAACATACATTAATGCCCTAATTTCTCTCTCAAAGAAAATGTTAATTTTTCCTATTTAAACTACTTATCACTAATACTAAATTACCAATATGATACCTTGAGTAAGCCCATGAAAAACAGGAACTGCAAAATGGTGAAGACCGGAACGTAAATGTCGATCTCTATCTGGTGAGTCCTCGGGTTCGAGTCGATATACTGCCTTCCCATAAGAGCTATGATGAAGTATGAGTAAGTAGCAATAGTCACTACCTGGTGGAACGAAAGCAATGTTAAGTTATTGACATATCTTCTACGACCACTGAATAAAAAATTATTGATACCGTGAACAACAATTTTGACATTTGTCGACATCCCTACACAATTCAAAATATTAGTAAACTTTTCTTCCTCAGCTCTTAAAATGCGTGTTTTTCCAAGGAGAGTTTACATAAAATAGAGTTGCTTGTACATACCAACCTGCGTATAAACGAGAGGAATGGAAATCCAGTCATAACTCCAAAGGAGACCACATTTGGATCGGAAGTCACTGAATTCCTGAAAAACAAATAACCGAAACAGTTGTTGAAATGAACTTGTATGTTATTTTAAGGTAAAAACATATTGTTTAGTAATGCATGCATTCCAGGGGACGTCCCATTGGATAAGCATTAGATCAGTTAACCAGTTGGTAAGCGATAAAACTGTTTCACTCGATGTAATTTGGTTTATTACTTTAGGCAAGAAATAGTGACCCCCCCCCCCCTCACCATTATCTACCAAAACATTTCTAGCGGCATGGGAGCCTCGAATCTGAAGAGCATTTTAAAATCCATGATCTACGATACCCAACATGCGAATTCGAGTTCACCCCCCCCCCCCACCATCAATGGTGCCAGTCTGGCACCAAAGCGGGAATAAGTCGTAACATTGAACTTTCATCTATTAGTTTTAGTAGGCGGTCCGTCGAGGTTCACATCCGTATTCAAGGTGAAACACACACAAAAAAAAAAAAAAAAAAAAAATCACGAAATATGCGGTTTATGGTGTCCTGGCACCACGGTGGCACCACTATTAGTTCCATGTTGGTACAGAGAATAATTCATGAAAATCCGGATAAAAGGTATAATGAGAATTTTTCCTCAACTTCAAAGGTTGTGTACAATTAGTAAGCAGTAAAGGAACCGAAATATTGAAAAATCCGATATTTTATGAATATTATCCCCCACTTGCCCCCTCCCCTTGCGAATTTTGGTACTCAGGTGAAATTATGTACAACTCGGAAGTTATTTGAGTCAAACAAAAAAAGAAACACAAATCGGTTGGAAATTGAGGCCTGGGCAGAGTTTACAGGATTATGCCCGCAAACGCACGTGTTTTAAGCATTAACCCCTCCTTTCCCCCCCTTAAAAAGCAAAATTCAAAATTCCGGCGCCGTAGTGCACAACTAGATAGTTTTTCCGCGTCGATAAAAAAAGAACCACAAAAATCGGTTGAGAACTGAGGCCTGGGCAGACGACACAAGCTTATGCCCAAAAACGCACGTTTTTTGAGCATCAACCCCCCCTTTCCCCCCTTAAAAGGCAAAATTCGAAATTCCGGCGACGTAGTGCACAACAAGATAGTTTTCCGCGTCGAACAAAAAAGAACCAGGAAAATCGGTTGAGAACTAAGGCCTGTGCAGAGTACACAAGATTTTGTCACACACACACACACACACACACACACATACACACACACACAGACATACACCTATGGTTTTTTCGCGGATTTGGATTCAGAATGGTCTAAAACGGATTACTGTGTGGTTATTTTTTTTTCTGTTGAGTGTTGTCCAACTTCACCCCAGATCGATCGCATAAGGACGCCCAAGTCTTACTGTGGGACGTCCTAAACAG
Organism: Apolygus lucorum; assembly: GCA_009739505.2. NCBI lineage: Eukaryota > Metazoa > Arthropoda > Insecta > Hemiptera > Miridae > Apolygus > Apolygus lucorum. Next base: position 56,214,241 of record CM019177.2, read on the forward strand.
GTACGGAGGGGGAGGAGTGGGAAGAGAGAAAAGCAATAATGGCATAAACTAGGGGAATTGATCTGTTTTGGTTGGTCCCGGGTGGAAGGTTTGTAATGAAAAGGAGAATGGTGGGTTGTTAATGCAGTAAAATTTAATACATATTCGTTTGCTGTCATCGAAATACGTAGGTATAAAAAAATTCCATTGAAAAGGTAGGCAGTCAATACAAATAAGAAATAATAATTTTACCTAATTCTACCTGATTTTACCTCGTATTACGTCTGAAACTGGAGGTATAATAAATATATATCATGAATTCAACACCAATCTTTGCTAATTAACGAAAGTCAGCCAAGTGGGTGTGGCACAAGGCTTCCTCGCATCCACAACCCGATAGTTTAGGTTATCTGATACATAGTGGGTAGATAATCTCAAAACACCAATCTAAATACCTTGCACGGCCCTTATACGAGACATCTGCCGCCAACCCGCACGATCACTGAAAATGTAATCGAATTTGGGCAGAAAATGAGGGAATTATGGCTCTTACAAGGTTTATACATTTGCGCATGCGCAGAAATTACTATCGATCTGAGGTAAACGATATTCATAGGGTACAACCCACACGTCACCATTCCTGAAAATTTCATCGAAATCGCACAAGGGATTGCAGGCACACAAACAATATGACTGACAGACAAGAAACCACAATTGTTCAGGAAGGTCTGAAACGGAAGTTGAAATTTTCATCTGAAGAACAATGCTTCCGCTAACTTGGTAAACTGGGAAGCAAAATACAGAGTAGTTTGGAAATAACCCATCCTTTGAATATCCATACGATGCATTAAATTTTAAAAAAAACCTCAATTATTCTTTATAATATTCCACGGACCGGAAGGATACCAAAGAGAAAGTTCTCGCTCGAAGTTACGATTCCGAGTATAGCAAGGTAGCGGAAGCATTGTGTAAGCTTGGGCTTCACTGTTGAATTGAGGATTCTCGAGTAAGCCCTTTTGAAACTGACCCAAATATAGGTTGAGAGGCTATATTGACACAAGTGATTAGGCAATTGAATTTACTATTATTAAATGATAAAAAATGAAATAATTACCTGGTAGACAGCTGTAGCGGTTCGGAGGTAGCTGAAGGCTCTGAATACTCAAAATTATACCTGAAGGGTCTATTACTGTTACCTATCTAAATTATGTTATTGGTCTGAAGGACTGAAGATGCTTTCCTGAAGGGATTTCTAAATGCACGAAAAACGGAACGGTGCACGGTGAACGGTGCACGCACTAAAAGGATGCGTCACACTAAAATGATGTGTTTCGCACTAAAATGGTGTGATCGCACTAAAAGAGTGCGGTCACACGAAAACCTGTCTGTTACGGAAATAAAGGTAGTGAAATAAGAAATGCAATGTTACAACTAATAGGAACGATTTTAATGCAACAAGGAAGCAGGTTGACTCTACGTTAATATGTTGTTAGCAAGCAAATACAATTTATGAGCAAATAAATGGTTTACAAATATTTGGTACGTTTCTCTTAATTCTCCTTCTTACTTCGACTTTACAAATGACTTGACGATTGACTCTACTGAATTTACACAACTTGAAATTGACTCGACTGATTGACTAAAATTCTAAATGTTCTTTTGACTTGACTCTAATTATTACTTTTCTACACAATTTGAACACAATTACATTGGCCAATGTATAGATTAGTTATTACACTCACGGCGGTGGGGCCCGAAGGAAATCCAGAGGTGGTGCGTTGTAAAGTTCTTGAGGGGGAATGGTCCGAACGGTTTTTGCCACACAGATTACCGTTGGAGGAAGGGGTTTGGCTCGTAATACTCAGACTCGTGGGCACAGGGCTGACGCGGCGGACTGGTATCGAGGGGATCCGATCACTTTATGCAAACAAGGGTTCGATTTTCGTTCGTACTTGATGCCAGGGAGCGCGGATATGAAAGCTTCAAGGCCGGGGACGTTATGGCCGCTCCACGCGGTGACTAGATCTTTTGGTTACGGAGGCCCCCTCCCTCCATCAACAGGCGTCCGAGCGGGGCCTCGCGGCGGCTTGCGATTGGCGGACGGTGACGTCAGTCCGACGTGAGCGCTTCTGGTGGTGGGCGCCTGAGATGGTGATGGCGCCCTGGAGCGGGGACGGTACAAGCCCGCTCCATCCTACTGATCCGAGAGGCGGGAAGGTGAGCGAGGGTGGTGGTTGCTCGGCCGCTTTAAATCGTGAGCTGCGGCTCACATCCTCCGCCCCTTCGTGAGCCAGAGTCATCAAAGATGACACTGGGTACTGGCAGAGGGACGGAAGGATGTGCCTTCCTGAGGGCCAGCTCGTACCGGTATCTCCGGCAGCCTCGGCATCCGATGGGATCGCGTTTCCTGAATGGTCTGGGAGCAGGTCGGGATGGGTCGCCCTTGATGGTAATGTTGCGCGCAGCCGATGCCAAAACTCCTTGCACGCGGGGCATCTGAAACTATACAGTTTCGATGCCGGACGCGTGCAGACGGGGCAGGTCAGTTTGTTCCTCTTGGTTGTTCGGGTCAGTCCGCACGGTAAGCTTCGGGCGGGAGGTATCCGCCGTGTCCCCTTCCGGATCCGGTTCCTGCTCGTGGATTGGGGTCGGAATCCAGTGCACCTCTGACTCAGATGATGAGGAATATATGCGGCAGGATCTGTTACGCCGGTTTTCGTCCGCTGGCAACTTAGTGGGCGAGCTTGCTGGGGAGTTGGCTTCCCCATCTGGTTCCAGGGCTGGAGCAGGGGAGGGTGGCGGTTCATCGGCTTCCTCCGCATTTTCCTCTGCAGTCAACGCCGCAGGTGGCTCTGCGGTCACGGGTGCGGTCGCCTCAGAGTCCTCAGTTCTCGCCGCAGGTGGCTCTGCAGACAACTGTGCGGAAGCTTTCTCCAACGCTTCTTTGGCCGCGTCGCGTTCATGGACCAGGCGTTCACGCTCCATGGTCCACCCGCGCTGGCGGTCCAAGAGGGCGTCCCTTTCCTCGATGATCCGCTGGTAAGAGGGAATCCACTTGGCTATCTCCACCACCGTCATCATAGCCGCGTGGCAGTTCGTCCTCCGAGCCAGATGAGTTTCCGCGCAATCAGTAAAGCGAATGTAGTTAAGCAAGCTCTCCAGTTGCAGGAATGGGGTCGGTGTTGGCTCGGGTGTTTCCAAGAACCCAGGGGGACGATCATATACTTTATCCTGTTCCTCCCCTACGCGTTCCCTCAGGATCTGGATGATAGGGTCGGGGTTCGGCGGTCCTCCATCCGCAATCCATTCCTCGATTTGCTCCTGCGCCATCTTATTCCTACAACAAACGATAAACCTAATGTGTCATCCAGCTTAGGAAAAGTGATCATTGTTTATAAGGGGATATTTACGGCCTTGATTTGCATGTGAATTGTGTTCAAAATGTGCGTAAGAACTCGTACCCTTTGTGATAATAATTTGCGGGTTAGTATTTTGATCTGAAGGATCCAAGGTTAAATTTTGCGATCTGAAGGATCTAAAAATGACAATGTTAACAATATGTTCATTCTGTCGGTAGTTTGTCCTATTAGTATGTAAGTTAGTTATTTATTTCCTTCCGTGTGAAGGTGACGATAATCTAACGGGGTGGCTCGTCTTCGCAGCACGTATCTGGGTTCGCCGCTGTTGATCTCTCTTCGACCTTTCTTGATTGGGAAATTGTCCAATGCATTATCGTCCTCCTTGAGAGGGGGATTTGCATGGATGATACCCTTTTCATTTAAGGTCGGATTCCGATCGGCAGGGTTTTCGAGTCGACATGATACGGTAAGCGTGCGCGTGCGCTTGACAGCTCCCGTGCGTTCGGCAGCCTTCTCCACGGTTCCTTCGGGAGGTCTAGCGTTATGGGGTGTCGACGGTGTCGGTCCTCCCGTTTTCATTTTGCAGGAGGGCTTCTCGTTTTCATCAGGTAAGTCCTTTTCCCGCGTTCCTTGGTTCCTTTCGGGCGGGTGGACGGAGGGGTGCACGGTTTTGGTGCGCGGTTCGAACTTGAACGGGTTTGCGAACGCATCGTTCGGAACTCCGTGCACCAAGGTGGACGTTTGGTTTTCCGTTTTGGGTTCCAGCGGTTTATTTCGTCGGGAGCACGTTCCGCAGAGTCTGATTTTCTCGCGCACGTCATGCGCTAGGTTCGGCCATATTCCCAATTGCTTTACCATATTTTTGGTGGTCTCGACTCCCGTGTGACCGAACTCCACACTTCGGTGGCATCGGTTGATCAGCCAATCTCTCATGGATCTTGGTATGAGTGGGACCCATGCGTTCGAACCCGTAGGGTTCACCTTCAGTTCCCATACGCCGTTTTTCCGGCGTAGGCCATTTTGTTCCTGGAGCGGTACTATCGTTCGAATCCAATCATCCCGCTTTTGTGCGGCGGCTATCATTTCTCTGGGAAAGTTCAGCGTCACGGTACTATGTTCGGGAGATTTCTCCTCGGCGGGCCCTCTCTGATGGTTCGTCGATTTGGGGTTGGGTTTATAGTGTCTCCCGCGTTCATTCTCTCGCGGCTTGCTTCCGCCGACAATTCCAATGGTCCCGGCTTCCTTTCTGCTGGTCTCGGGGTACTCTCCTTCAGTGTCATTCGGCAATTCTACCTGATCATTGGATGGATCAGGATCCATAGGCGCGTCGATACGGTTTTCGTATCTGAAATCAGGGTTCTCTTCATCTTGCTCGTGCGTTTCGTCGTGCGCGCACGTCTCGATTTCCATGCGATCTTGTCTTGGTGTCGTGTGGGGTTGGAGATTAGCGTATTCATTCCTTTCGGGGAAGTCTTCCTGGTTCATTTCGGAGACGATTTCTTCGATGGGCTCCGCATAAGATACTCTTTTCATATGAGGGTTCGGTCCCTGCGCAGGCGTCTTTTCTTCCTTACCCGATCGACGATCCTTCTCGGGAGAGGCTGTGGCCACCGAAAGGGTACTGGGGAAGGGGGTGTCCGGTCCGCATTTTGGATCGCGAATTGCAGACACCCGTGCTTCCCGCCCCTCCGGCCGCGACGCCATCTCCAATTGTTCCCATTCTGAGTCGGTCTCGTACGGGTAATACGGGAATTGGTCCTCTTCCGCGCACGCCTGAACGGTCATGTCTGAACCCAGTGTCAAGGTCAAAGGAACCTTTTGAAGGATGTCCAATCCGATCAGGTCCAGGGTTGCACTTTTCCGCGCGAACACCAGGTATGTATGCATGAATTGGGAGTCTCCAATCCTCGTCATCAATGTCTGCTCCCCGGCGAATGGCAACATCACTCCATCCGCGCCCCACGCGGTCCTACGCGTCGGTTTCATCGGAACTCCTTTTACAGGCGACGACAACACGGAGAAAGCCGCGCCCGTGTTGATAATCATTTCCCTTGACTCGGGGCCCAACTCCGCAATGACTGTTAGGTTTCTCGACACTGGGGCATCTACTGCTGGTATGTGCGTGTCGCCCGGAGGGTTCTTGTACCGCACTATCTCTAGGGCGCGTGTTGGTCCTTTTTCTGGGTTTGAGACTGGGAGGAGCCCTTTCTTTTTGAAGCAGGTGTCCTCCAAATGTTCTCTTGAACCGCAGTAATTGCAGAAGATGGCCATATAGGGACTGAGCGGACAATCTATCGGGTAGTGCGTGAGGTCCGCGCAGAACATGCACGGAAAACGAGGCGGAGGTCTTGGGTCGACGGTTCTGTCCTCCGATCGTTCACGTCGTCGATCCTCGTCGTTTCTTCGGTGGTATCTGGGAAGGGGTTCGTTCTTCTTGGGGCACTTCGCGGCGAAATGGTCCAGGCTGCCACAACTGTAGCATCTTCGGTCCCCGTTAACGGCCGCCAATTCCCATTTTTCGTCAATGTCGGGTGGTGTTTCGAGGGTTTCCTCGAGCTGTTCGGCCCTTTTCAGCGCTTCCTGGAGTGAGCGTGGTCGGTTTGCCACGAGGAACGCGCTTACTTGTTTATCTACTCCTCGAATGAATGCGCTCATCGTTTTCGCCTCGACCCAGTCGTTCTTTTCGGTCCGGCGGAGCATTTTCCCCTCTTCCATTACTGCGCAGCGTGCAATGTTACGCACCCTGTCGGCGAACTGGCGAAGTGTTTCGCCTGAGCTTCGTCTCACCGTCCACAAGAGTGCGGCTGCGTGCTGGGGGTTCTCCTTCTGAAACCACGTGATCATATCCGACTTTGCCGCTTCGTACACGTTATCCGTATCCAACGAATCATCCCGGTCAATTAGGAATTGTTTTGCTACACCCCGGGTTTTTGTACGGAGAAGACGGTATTTAAGTCGTGAATTTAATTCCGCGGCCACCATTTCAAAATTTGCGAAAAACGAGGTCACACTCATCGCGCCCATTGCGTCCGGATCCCATGGTTCGATTTCGGAAGAGACCGAACGTGGAATCTCGTCTCGGTTGTTTTCGGTTGAACTCGTGTGCAACCGTTGAAGGAGTAAGTTCATTTCCCTCATGGTTTGGGTCATCACCTCAACGGCTTCGGTATTTGCCGTTGACGGTGTGTCGTCATCATCCCCATCATGGTTTCTCACAAAGTTGAGCGACATGTTGCGAGATAGTTTTGGTTGGTACTGTCACAATCGGTAAAATACTTCCACAGGAAGGAAAGAAAATGTGTTTTGTCTGTCTGTGTCTGTCACAATTACAAGGCAATTCAGCAAACGGAAGGTGGATAGGGAGTGCTGGTGTCACTTTTCCTAAGAATAACAAAAATGGATGCACATCCTACCTATTTCTACCTCTTCCGTTTCAGACAGTTCGCTTGAATTCCTATTTTGATTTTTGCTTTCGAATATATTCGAAATACTCGTGTCGGGTTAGTTTGCTTACGTTTTTTCACTTTTGTGAGTTCGTTGCAAGTGAAGCTTGCAATCCTAATCTCATTCGTTAATTACTGAAGGTAATTTTCGAATGTGATAATCCTAACGCGCTGCCACCATTTTGTAAGCTTGGGCTTCACTGTTGAATTGAGGATTCTCGAGTAAGCCCTTTTGAAACTGACCCAAATATAGGTTGAGAGGCTATATTGACACAAGTGATTAGGCAATTGAATTTACTATTATTAAATGATAAAAATGAAATAATTACCTGGTAGACAGCTGTAGCGGTTCGGAGGTAGCTGTAGGCTCTGAATACTCAAAATTATACCTGAAGGGTCTATTACTGTTACCTATCTAAATTATGTTATTGGTCTGAAGGACTGAAAATGCTTTCCTGAAGGGATTTCTAAATGCACGAAAAACGGAACGGTGCACGGTGAACGGTGCACGCACTAAAAGGATGCGTCACACTAAAATGATGTGTTTTGCACTAAAATGGTGTGATCGCACTAGAAGAGTGCGGTCACACGAAAAACCTGTCTGTTACGGAAATAAAGGTAGTGAAATAAGAAATGCAATGTTACAACTAATAGGAACGATTTTAATGCAACAAAGAAGCAGGTTGGCTCTACGTTAATATGTTGTTGGCAAGCAAATACAATTTATGAGCAAATAAATGGTTTACAAATATTCGGTACGTTTCTCTTAATGCTCCTTCTTACTTCGACTTTACAAATGACTTGACGATTGACTCTACTGAATTTACACAACTTGAAATTGACTCGACTGATTGACTAAAATTCTAAATGTTCTTTTGACTTGACTCTAATTATTACTTTTCTACACAATTTGAACACAATTACATTGGCCAATGTATAGATTAGTTATTACACTCACGGCGGTGGGGCCCGAAGGAAATCCAGAGGTGGTGCGTTGTAAAGTTCTTGAGGGGAATGGTCCGAACGGTTTTTGCCACACAGATTACCGTTGGAGGAAGGGGTTTGGCTCGTAATACTCAGACTCGTGGGCACAGGGCTGACGCGGCGGACTGGTATCGAGGGGATCCGATCACTTTATGCAAACAAGGGTTCGATTTTCGTTCGTACTTGATGCCAGGGAGCGCGGATATGAAAGCTTCAAGGCCGGGGACGTTATGGCCGCTCCACGCGGTGACTAGATCTTTTGGTTACGGAGGCCCCCTCCCTCCATCAACAGGCGTCCGAGCGGGGCCTCGCGGCGGCTTGCGATTGGCGGACGGTGACGTCAGTCCGACGTGAGCGCCTCTGGTGGTGGGCGCCTGAGATGGTGATGGCGCCCTGGAGCGGGGACGGTACAAGCCCGCCCCATCCTACTGATCCGAGAGGCGGGAAGGTGAGCGAGGGTGGTGGTTGCTCGGCCGCTTTAAATCGTGAGCTGCGGCTCACAATTGTTTTCGCTTTTCAAGGTTAAAACGTCTGCCAAGAGGGTGTGGTACATAGCTTCCTCGTATCCATAACCCGATTATATAGATGATCCGATGCATAGTAGTTAATCTCAAAACATCAATCTTTAAGTACCTTTCACTACCCTCATAGGGGACCATCTACACGCTAATCTGGACAATCCAAGAAAATTTCATCAAATTCGGATGAAAAATTAAGTGAGTAGATGTATGTGATTGGATCAAAAAATACTTAGCCTCGACTGGGATTCGAACCTGCGACCCCTGGGGGACTGTTGAAGTCATGGCTGTTACAAGGAATTCACGTTTGCGCATGCGAAGTCGCTTCTATCAGTCCGAAGGTGATGATTTTCATAGGGGACCATCTAAATACTAATCTGTAACATCCCTCAGAATTTCATTGAAATCGGACAATAACTTCGTATAGTTATGCGCGTTACAAGGAATTCATAACAGACAGACACACAGACAGACAGACACTGAACCAAAATTGTTCAGAAAGGTCTAAAACGCAAAAAGCGAGTGGAAATTTTGATTTTGGAGAACTTTTTTTTCGTCCTTGAAAAGTGAAAACAAAGCTTCCGCTACCTTGGTAGACTCGGAAGCAAAAAATGTTCTTCAAAATCAAAATTTCCAATCACGTTTTACTCCTTCCAGAACAATTCCGGTTTCGTGTCGGTCTGTGCCTCAGATTCTTGTATAACTATGGATAGTACATACATTCTACAATCTTCATCCAAAGCCGTCGATTTGAATTATTCATCAATAAAACCGGGTTTCAATAAAATCAACGATTATTTAAAATTCAGACTAAACAAGAAAAACGTTGTTGATAAAACGATCAAATTTGAACGCTGACGACGAGTTTTTAACTTCAAGAAGGAATCTACGGTTTGGAAGTTTGTTAACGATGTATAACACCTAGATGTGCGTTACTACACAATGGCTCATTTTATACCTACTTTATGAGTACCAATAGTTGTTTTTCCAAGATAATGTAATAGATTCTTAATCGAAAAACTGATTCCGAAGATCAAAAGTTAATGTTATAGGAAACACCGAAAATCCGCAAATGTTTTTGCTCGCAGTTCGTTTTGCTTTTAGTTTATTATTTTCAATAATAAACCTTTGGAATCGACCAAGAAAAAAAATTGTAACACCCCCTCAAAATTTGTTGGTTTACGTTTCAAGGTACGTAGAATCCAAAAATCGAATAAAAATTTGGCCGTCCGTCCACCGTACGCCGTACGCGGCACTTTTGCCACTTAGCATTGACCGATTTTGATGAAATTTGGTATGTAGGCTCCATTTGGGGTCTAGTTGTGCCCCGAAGCTTTTGGTTGATGTAGGTCACTTCTAAGGGTTTCCAAAATCAATTTTGAAATTTTAAAAACGCCCTAACTCAAAAAAATTTCGATATAAAGGTATTGTTTTTCCTTCAATTTAAGATTCTATAGAATTTTTAGAATTTTTTGAAACCACGCGGAGCTCTGTAGGACAAACCGTTCGCTTCCTACGAAAATTTAAGTGTTTATATTGAAATATATATATAAATCAAAACACGAGTGTGAATCGCAAAAGAGGCCTAATCTCCGCTCAAATTAGAGCTGATCGAAATGTAATCAATAATTGGTGATTTTGATTTTTTTTAAAATTATTTTTTATTTTTTTTTTTTATTATTATTATTTTTTCTTTTTTTTTCTTCATATTGGATGGTTTGTGATTTTGTAGACGAGTGATCTATAGAAAAATAATAAACCATTGTGTAATAATTTGCAGCGTTTTTAGTGTATCAAGGTAGGTAGCGGAAGCATTGTTTTCACAGTTGAGAGATGGGAGAAAATTTCCTCCAAAATCAGAATAATCACCACTCGTGTTTTACGTTTTGAACCTTCCTGGACAATTTTGGTTTTTTTGTATTGTAAGTCAGTCTGTGTGTCTGCAAATCTTTGTAATGGGAAAAAACTATACCAACTTACTGACCGATTGTGAAGAAATTTTCCGAGATTGTGCAATTTGACGTGCAGGTAGTGCCTGCAGACGTGCCTCCTATGAGAATCTTATCCCCAACATCGATAGTAGTCTCTGCGCATGCATAAATTAAAACCTTATAACAGCCAAAACTTCAACATTTGCAATCAGAAATTAAACTAGGGTCGGGAGGGTCCCATATCAAATTCGTGGTGATCGGATCATACGTAGCCACTGCGCATGTAGGTATCAACGTGAAATCTTTAATAAGCAAGTTTCCTTTTTTAATTCTTCAGTTTCCATTTGATAGGATTTTCAAGGATTGTGGGGTTGGGATCCTGACTGGTTCCTTACAATTCTCATCGATATCTGATCATCAATTTTTTTTTGAGAACTTTGATTCAATTGTGACCAATTTCATGACGAATAATCTACCATAAAAACCATGTGTGCCTTGCTACATTTCAGTGTTTTGAAATTTTTAATTGAATGTTTTAAATTTCCAGTTGAGTCGAAACTGTAAGTTCATAGTTCATCCAAGAATAGTTAACTTATTCCTTAATGATGAATAGAACGAGTCAATCAGAGATGGGCGAATTCTTATTCATAAATACGATTATGAATACAAATCATATCTGCGACTTTATGATTATGAATACGAATACAGGTATGAATATGAATATGAATACGAATACAATCTTATTCAAACTTTGAATACGATTTTCCCCCGTATTCGTATTTTGAATACGATTTTATGATTTTTTCTATAATTTTCCCAAAAATCGAATTTTTTTTAAACGTCTTTCACTGAAAATCATACTTTTTTAAAATGATTTTCTCCCGAACTCTTGACATATTTATAACCTAACATTGTCAAAATAATCAATCAAAATTCGAAACGCTCCATATAAACCAACCATATAAAAACTACGACGAAATTTCCGCTGAAAATCGTATTTTTCTTACAATTTGCACTGAAAATCATAAAAAAATTATGATTTTTACCGCAATTTTGGTCGTTTTCACTCCCTAAAATTGCCAAAATAATTAATAAAAATTCGAAACGCTCACCAATTCTTATAGGATTTTTCACGCAGAATCGAATTTTTTAAACGATTAGCACTGGAAATCATTACAAAATTATGATTTTTACCGGACATTTCGTCGTACTTTCTATTCAGTTGGTCGTAGCGACCTGGTATTGGTCTCATTCGATTCTGCGTGAAAAATCCTATAAGAATTGGTGAGCGTTTCGAATTTTATTAATTATTTTGGCAATTTTAGGGAGTGAAAACGACCAAAATTGCGATAAAAATCATAATTTTTTTATGATTTTCAGTGCAAATTGTAAGAAAAATACGATTTTCAGCGGAAATTTCGTCGTAGTTTTTATATGGTTGGTTTATATGGAGCGTTTCGAATTTTGATTGATTATTTTGACAATGTTAGGTTATAAATATGTCCAGAGTTCGGGAGAAAATCATTTTAAAAAAGTATGATTTTCAGGGAAAATTGTAAAAAAAAACGCTGCAAATCATTGCTCAAAGGTTTATTATTTTCTGTATAGATCACCCTTCTGTATAGATCACTGGTTCTCCATCAATAGCACCTACCACCATCTGTATTCTCCCTTGACCTTCCCTCTCAAATTTCAGCATCCTGCGTTCAATAGGATTGAAAATGGCTTCGGAGCTCACTCAGCTGATCTGTGATCTGAAGAGTGAAGAAGATCTCCTCGAATGCTGGAGACGCCTGGAAGAGCACTTCCATTCAATAGGATTGAAAATGGCTCCGGAGCTCACTCAGCTGATCAGTGATCTGAAGAGTGAAGAAGATCTCCTCGAATGCTGGAGACGCCACGAAGAGCACTGATCAGCTGAGTTAGCTCCGAAGCCATTTTCAATCCTATTGAACGCAGGAAGCTGAAATTTGAGAGGGAAGGTCAAGGGAGAATACAGATGGTGGTAGGTGCTATTGATGGAGAACCAGTGATCTATACAGAAGGGTGATCTATACAGAAAATAATAAACCTTTGAGCAATGATTTGCAGCGTTTTTTACCTACCAACAATTTTACCTACCAACTATTGGTAGGTACTACCTACCACACCATACTGCTTCACACCTTCACAATCAAGTTTATTAGAAAGAACTAAACGCTTCACACTCGATTCGAAAAATAGAAAGCTTCATTTGGAAATTTCATTACTGGTTACGCAGAAGGCAAAACTGTATACAAATCGAAGAAATGAACAGCGATCGCATTTTAGTTAGATAAAATTTGAACGGCGATTAGACCTCTTTTGCGATTCAAACTCATGATTCTGTTTTATCGAAGGAAAACCTTCAAGTACTCGTAGGGACCGAACGGTTTGTCCTACAGAGCTGCGGGTGGTCTCAAAAATTTTTAAAAATGCTATAGAATCTTAAATTGAAGGAAAAGCAATACCTTTATTTCGAGAGTTTTCGAGCTAGGGCACTCATGAAAATTTCAACCCTTAATTTTCACCCCTTAGAAGTGACTGACATCAACCAAAAGCTTCGCGGCACAACTAGACCCCAAATGGAGCCCATATACCATATTTGAACCAAATCGGTCCAGTGTTGCTAAGAAAAGTGCCGCGTACGGCGGACGGCGTACGGCGGACGGCGTACGGCGTACGGCGTACGGCGGACGGACGGAAATTTTTTTATTCGATTTTCGTATTCTACGTACCTTGAAACGTAAAACATCAAATTTTGAGGGGGGGGTTAAAATTTTTTTTTTCTTGCTCGATTCCAAAGGCTTATTATTGAAAATAATAAACCAAAATCGATTTTTGGGGAAATCATAGAAAAAATCATAAAATCGTATTCAAAATACGAATACGGGGGAAAATCGTATTCAAAGTGTGAATAAGATTGTATTCGTATTCATATTCATATTCATATCTGTATTCGTATTCATAATCATAAAATCGCAGATATGATTTGTATTCATAATCGTATTTATGAATAAGAATTCGCCCATCTCTGGAGCCAATTGCAACTAGATAGACAGTCAAATTTGGATTTTAGCAAACAGCAACAGCCAAAAACTCCATTGTAGAAATGAAATAAATTATAAACTTCCGAAATCTAGTTTCCACAAAGAATGATTTTTTTATTCAACGTGATTTTGGATCGGAATGTATTATAGAATCCAGTTGTGAATCGACTTACGAGTAATATCTATTAAAGTTGATATTGTGTGCCTGATGAAGGCTCTAAGAGAAGCGGAGCAGTTTCGCTCCTCAAGTTCACTAGTAAACAGTTGAGTTATTTATGAATTACCTTCAGAGCAAGTTATGGAAGTCTTTGCAAGCAGTTCAATGTGCTCCCTCTATCAGTCTTATCAGACTTACTTTTTTGACTTAACATTTTTTTTGGCGACATTAATTGCCCCGATTATTTAGCAAATTTTGCCATTAGGCTTTCATCATTCAACTCAATACATAATCAATTGTTTCACAGTTCTTTTGGACCAACTGTCGCACATACATCAATGTTGAATCAGATCTGATAAATCCTACAATCTTCTTGAGACTATATTCAGAAACCGACATTTTTCATTATTCGTTCAAATCATTTGAAACATTATGCTGCTTCACGTTGTTACAATTTAATACTATTTAATGTCAGTGTATTATTTGGTCAGGGTATCATTCAATGTTTTTGTTGTCGTTTTTATAACTAGCTAAATAAGATTCTTGACTTGAGGCATAAATAGTAATTACGCTCTGCCTGTTTGATAAACCAATAATAAAAATATATAATATTCTCAGGTGGTTTGAAAATAGTTGTTGAAAGATAACTGTGGAATTGGGGTGATTTATTTTCTGTTTTGATTTTTGATTTCCACATAGAGGTACCTACGAGACCCCCCCTCCACCTTCAGATCGAATTCGATAGAATAAGTCTGCTAAATCGATGTGTTTTCCTCGTAATCCGTAACCCAATTGAATCTCGTAGGTGATCCGAGATGCATAGTAGATACAGTAAAACTTCAATCTCCAAGTACCTACGACTACATTCAAAATGTAATGATCACATGACGATGTTAAGGACCGTCTAGTGCTGTAACCACACATCCCTGAAACTTTCATCCAGATCGGATAAGAAGTATTGTAGTTTATAAACTCAACCATAGTGTGAGCTCCCGCTCTCTGGGCCAAATTCCCAGTGAAACGGGGCTGGGCACCTCTAGCCCCCTTTGGCCAGTCTCGTAGGTGAAGTCAGAGCTCAGGTGGAGTAAACAACAGCCGACGCCGAAATGCCACCCCGCGCGTCCCTCCCCCCTCGGCTGGGAGGGACCCAACGGTCTCTCCCCCACTCTACCAGCCGTCCCCACCAACACCACCAGGCGGGGTGGAGGGGGGAGGACCCACCTGAGCTCCACGCCAACGGAGGATACGTCACTTCCCGTCCAAGAGCGCTCAAAACCAGTTGACAGTGAGTCTGCCCCATCACTGGTGAATATTCCTCCCGTATCCCCCCCCCCCCCCCTCAGTCGCCACGATCGTCACGACCTACAGGACAGCAATTGCCACAACCATCTTTGCCGCCACACTTCACCTTGAGGTTACCTTCGGGCCCGAACCATGAGTGCTATAAACATACTACATAAATTTATTGGCCAATGATTTATGAACACTGTGCATAGAATAAGAGAGTTGAAAGAACATTGCTAGAACAGTATAATCATTTCGAACATTGAGAGAGTAATACCGACATATTTGAACATTGAAATTGGTAGAGTCAAACTTATATTTATTAAACTTACCTGAACCATTGGAACTGAACCATGCTTGAACACTGATTATTGAATCTGGATTACGAATATGTATTGATGAAAAGGAGACGATTTACCAGTTGTATTTCAAAAGTATTTACCTTCAAAGCCCTCTGCTCTATCGCCACACTTCGTGGGATTTTCCTAAAAACTGTTCCTATTTGAACAAACCTACCTGCTAGTTGTACTTCTGTAGTTTTCCTTCGAGTATACCTGGTTTCAGTAGGAACAAGAGGAAAAGTGCATCGCCACACCTCAAACTGGTTATTAGGTCCCTTCAGGACAATCGTAAGCCCCTCAGGCAAGGACACACCTGTGTACCTCTTGATACCTTTTTTGCCCTTCAGGCTTTTAACTTTTCAGTACGATGATCGCCACGAAGTCGCCGACGTCGCCACGCTAGTCGCCACAGGTAATTACATTTCGCTACCATTCTAAATTCAAAGTGTGTTTCAATATTTTGTTTTCAGTTTTCAGTTTTCAAAAGTTTGGTGCTTGTGTTCGCTGGTTTTAACCAACGAACACGAACCCCAAACGCCCTTAACCGCTTGTTGGCTAAAGTAAATTCAGCTGCCATCAAGCGTGGGGCCGTAAGGCTTACAATAGGAATAGGTATAAAGTTTTGGTAGTTAAGAGGAATCTATGCTTGCGCAAGCGCAGAATCCATCATTGAATTGATCGTGATGAATGTCATAGGGAACCAGTCAGAGTCCCAAATTCACACAATCCTTGAAAATTTCATCGAATTCGGTATCGAAGTACCTACATTAGTATGGCTTTGCCGGTTACAAGGATTAGCGGACACCAGAATCGCTCTTTTGGAGGACATTTTTTCCTATCCTTGAAATTAAAAACAATGCTACATCTACCTTGGTATACTCCACAGCAATATTAGATCCTAGATTGATAAATTGTTTCATTCAAATCGACCAAAACTGCAGAAATTCATACGTCTAGGAAATTGCTGTTGATTCCCTGATTGAAAAACACTGTTTGTTATGGAGATTTAGAATTTGTCAATTTTAACTTTCAGCGGTCCCCGTTCTTTGTACTCGTACCTACCATTCATCGAATGAGCTATTCTTCCCGGACAATAGGTCGTTAACTGTTAGCCGTACATAAAATGAAAAAAAAAAGTTATACATCTTGATCGCGGTTCTTCCGTGTTTTCCGAATTCATATGTATTAAACTCCGTATATTCGTATGTCAGTCTTATATACCTACGTAAATACAACGGTTAAGTTGCAATGTAGTTGTGAAGATACTATTACAACGTTATGGTGGTTTTTGAGGACTCATGAGACAGAGGAGATCGGACAGGGTTCTTGAATGAAATGAAAGAAGAGAACAAGAGGAGAAAGCTACGAAAATAGTTATAAACAGAAAACTCGAACTATAAAAAGTTATTGACTCACGATATCTTTTCATTCTGTTATACCGGAAATTGGAAAAGAACTGATTAGGTTTATAATGAATTATTAAATTTATCTGAAAGAAATTCAATATCGTGAAAATGAAGAATTGGGAGAAAGTTTTCTGTTCAATATGTCACCTTGCATTCCATTCAAACAAGAACGGGGTTTTTGAACCGGTATTTGAACATTTACCAGGTAGTAAAGTTACGAAAATTCCTCCAGAATACACTTTTCAGCTGCGAGACGTAAAGTTCCAAAACAGAAAACAACGGCGCCCGCCAGAATCGGGGGCCACAAACCTTGCTATATATAATGTTAACATCTAACGGCTGTCTCCTAAAACCAATTTTCGGAATCCGTTCTCAGCCAGTGATTTTAACATTCTGGTTATATAAATAGAGTTGCTGCCCATTATAGTTCTTCCGCATGGCACATTGGAGACGACATTTGTCACACTAAATCACACGTACGTACCAAACTAAGCAGTTCAGATTGTCTGAGCGAAAAAGATGAGAAAATTGGTACATCGTGAGAACCTACCCGTGGGTGTGGCACATAGCTTCCTCAAATCCATAACCCGATTGTATGGAAGATCCGATGCATAGTAGTTACCTAATCTCGATACAAACGACGATGACATTTAAAGAGAACCATTCATAGTTTCAACCACACAACCCTTGAAGATCCCATCGTTCTCTCGGGTGGAAAATGAAGAAGTTATAGCTGTTACAAGGTTTTGATGTTTGCGCATGAGCAGTGGCTACTACCAATCCAGGGATGATTAATTTCATAGACCACACACCAACGCGCCCAGCCCTTTCCCTGAAAATGTCATCAAGTTTGGGTGGAAAATGTAGATGTTATGGCTGATACAAGAGTTTTACGTTCGAGCATGCGTAGAAGCTACTGTCTATCTGGGGGCGATACAATTTCATTGGGGACAATCCACACGCCAACCTGCTCAGTACCTGAAAATGTCATCAAAATCTATCAATAACTTCGTATAGTTTTGCCCGTGACAAAGATTTACGGACTCACAGACCAAAGGACAGACAGACAGACACGAAATCAAAATTGTTCAGGTAGATTTAAAACTTGAAACACTAGTGAGAATTTTTTTTGGAGGACTTTTTTTATTCTTGAAAATTGAAAACAATGCTACCTATGCAGAATCGGAGCAACATGTTTGTGGAAACACTCAGTTAAACTGTAAGTTACTAATTATTTATTAATAGTCTCTGATTGGTGTTTTTTAGTGACTCAATTACAATGAAATTTACAGGGAATCGTAGGAATATGAGCCTATGAGGGTTTCTACCTCAAATAAAGATGTTTCACTATCACAATGACCATTTCTTTCAGGCGCAGCTGAGTTACCTGTCATCGAAAAGAGGTTCAACCCTTTACTTGGGTTGAACCGGTTTTTCCACAAGGAGACGTTGTCTGGGAAATGTATGAAAAAAATGGCGGAAAATTGGATCAGTTCCCCAGAAGGTTTGGTCTGAAGAGCTCGTAGGGAAACTCATAAATGAACGGAGAACTTGCTTTGCCTCGAATTTATTCATTGAAGTGCTATTTGTGGAAGCCATCCAAAATTTACTAGGCTTGTGTATTCGCACGTGTAACTTGTGTATTAGGTACATAGTAGTTTTCAGAAATTTTTAAGCTGATTAAGTTGATTAGTTATTCACTACCATTATACCTTGTTGTGACAATTACGACCGAAGATGATCATTATCTATCTCGTCAATATAGATTATCACATCGAGAATAATATTAAATTTAAAATTGAATATTCAATTTAGCAGAACATGTTGTCAGTCCCCCTGTCCTCCCCCTGGGGATGTGGTAAGTACAAACAAAAACTGCAATTTTTGGCCAGTTTACCTCTAATTATTTTGATGATCTACTTTCATACATCACATCAACTTCACAAAAACGAAAAATTCCAGTCGTGGATGTTGAGATCAATTCAAATAAAATACCCCATACCGATGCAGTTAAATACTTGGGTATGACCCTCGACTCCAAATTAAACTGGAAAACGCTCACAACTTTGCCAGTGTTACTACCTATCTACCAATATTTGGTAGATTTAATGTGACATTTTTGATGTTTTGTTTTTGTCTACCAACTATAGGTACCTGCTACCTACCTACTACACAATATACTGACTTCACAATCAAGTTTCTTTGGAAGAAATAAACGCTTCACACTCGATTCGATAAACTCGATCGCATTTTAGTTAGCTAATATTCCAACGGAGATTAGACCTCTTTGGTGATTCACACTCGCGATTCTGATTTATCGTAAGTCCAACAAGTAGGGAACGAACGGTTTGGCCTACAAAGCTCCGGGTGGTCTCAAAAATTTTTAAAAATTCAATACTATTTCAAATTGGTGAAAAAACAATACCTTTATTTCGAGAGTTTTCGAGCTAGGGCACTCTTGAAAATTTCAACCCTTAATTTTCACCCCTTAGAAGCGATTGACATCAACTAAAAGTTTCGCGGCACAACTCGACCCCAAATGCAGCCCATATAACAAAATTTAACCAAATTGGACGATGGTTTTTAAGAAAAGTGTGCGTACGGCGGACGGACGGAAAATTTTTTATTCGATTTTCGGATTCAACATATCTTGAAACGTAAACCATCAAATTTTTTAAGGGGGGGGGGGGGCGGTAAAATTTGTTTTTTCTTGGTCGATTCCAATGGTTAATTATTGAAAACAATAAACCAAAAACCCATAGAGAAGAAAAAAGAAGAAATGAAAATCAAATTCAGAAAAATGTATTGGTTGATGGGAAGGAATAAACTGCAGTCACAATAAACTGCAGATCCTTCGACCTGTCTGGACCTGTGGGATTCAGTTATGGGGCTGTGCCAAGAAAACAAACATCAATAAAATCCTCCCAAAATGAAATACTGAGGTGTACCAATACCTAGTGCGTGCACCTTGGTACATGAGAAATGATAATATTCATCGAGACTTGAAGATGGAAAGAGTCCACGAAATTTTGGCAAGGTACGCAAGGTGGCAAGAAACCACGCATCCCGGAAATGCTCTTACGTTTTGGACAACGAAGATCAACTCCGGCAACTCAAGTTCCGAGTTTAGTTGTGAAATCTGCCACCACGTGGCAGCACCAAAATGAAGAAAATTTCGTTTACTCCTCTGTTGAGAACGGATCGAGATATTTTAGTTCCGCAAACGGGTTTCTTTTCAAAATCACCGTAGAATTCCGGGTAATTGATTTAGAAAGTATGCAAAAAAATTTTGCGCACAGTTCCAAAAATTTTTTTTTCAAATTTTGAACATTTTCAAAAAGTGGCCTTACAGCCACTTGCAGAACCTTCATCAGAATACGAATCCGTTCGCGGAATTTTTCTAACTTGTTCATAGCGAGCGATTGTAGCTCAGTGTTGAAGATGCTGTTATAAGAAGGGGCTGGGTTTTACTTTAAACGGGCTCTCATGGAGTGTACAAAATGAAATGTAATATTCCTAGATGGGTTGTATTTTTAAATATTCAGTTGCAATAATAAATCACAGTAAAAAAAACTTCCATTATGATTGCAACGAGTAGGATAGCAGTCACATGGCCAACTTTTACGAGAGGGTATTATTATATTAAATAAACATGTTTATTATGTTGTTAATGCTTTTCTGAGGGTACCTTTGAATGGGTAAAAGAACATTCACTTCCAACCAGAAAGCAATAGTGAACCAGTCTTATTGATGAGGTTAGTCTCGATTTCAGGGGTACATAATATGTACAAGACCAGACATAAGATATATTATGTGATATCATCTGATATCTTGTCATCTACAAGACCAGACATAATATTATTATGTAGGTATATTTAACAAGCTGTTATCCAATAAATTATTGCTCTAAATCGCTCATCGAGAGTGCCCAACGTGATTTAGTATAAATCAACCTTAAACCTGAACGCCAACTACGAAATTTATCAGTAGTAAAACATTAGTTATAGGTTATAAAAATGATATTAATTTTGTGACTTGCCTCCATTACGAATTTTAGTCCCTGGTAGTCAGTTATCAATTTATTCTTTTTCGCGTCTCTCAACAGATTGACGAACCAGGTGCAAGGAATCCAGTAGGTGTTGAACTCCATGTTGGGGACGGACGTGAACATTTCGAGTTCAGTCTGATTCATAAAACCTGTTGGACGAACAGAAATCAATATAATTATTCTTCAAAAACTTATATCTACGCGAGGTCAAATCATTCTTAACCCATTTCCGCCGACTATGACATATACCTAAGGAACGCACATGAAAACTCGGCACATTCATTTGCAAATGGATTAACAATCATTGCAGCGGGATCCACAGTTCATGGGTATCAGCCCACAACTATGGCAAAGAGATATTCAAGAGCTGAGATGAAGCACATAACAGTCCCTCAACCTTTCTGCATTACTAATTATATAAAAATATGGGAGGTACAGATCGAATGGATTAAGATGTTGCTCGTTACAGAATCGGTATTAGAGGAAAGAAATGGTGGATGCCGTTATTCACTTGGCTATAATATGATTTTCATGGTGACCATCTACACCTGGGATCCACATAATAATAATATAATAACTATAATAATATAATAATAACTGGAAATTTGATCGAAATCAGATGGTTGTCACGAGGAATTCACGTTTGCTCATGCGCACTGACTACTATCAGTTCCGGGCGAAGAATTTCATAGGGGACCATCAACACACAATATCTGAACATTTCATCGAAATCATTTGGGAAATGTTTTTTATCGTACCTTAATAAATAGTGGGCGAATTCATGCAGTGATCTATTACTAGACGAGCCTTTCTGTTACCTACTATTATTCTGAGTGATACTGAAATATGGTAATACTTATCATGTTCCTTATATTTGATTTGAATTTATATGAAAATTTAACTACGAACTTCCAATACGATTTGTTAAAAATTTTCGGCATTTATTTGAAAAATTGTTTTGTTGACTTATTATGTTCCTTTTAATTGCCTTCATTGGTTCTAATTTTCAGGAAAAATTATGAAACTTATTTGATATAGAAAATTTTTATTCCATAACATTACTTGATTTAGCTGAATAATTGAATCAATTGAATACGTATAATTTTTGTTATAACACACGTACAGTTTGAATTTAAGTAGTAAACAAAACAGTATCAAGCATAGATATCATAGATATAAAATTATTCGAAAAGGAACATAACAATCTTGTTGCCAGCATGCTTACAGGGAATACACACAACAGGTACGTCGAACTTCAATGACTGATTCTACGACTCATTTCTGATTGAAGTCGCCCTGTAAAAATTTGTTTACTCACTTAAAATTCTTTTCTTTTTCGTGGTTTTGATCTTATGACTCTAAACTAGAACCCTCTTATATTTGTTTGAGTAAAATCAAATCGGAGGACACCTTTGGAATGAGCTATAATTTACTAGCGGATACATGACATACCTTCCTTTAAAACTTAAGTTCAAGTCATGGAATAGCTCCCTAAAAAGCAAATTTCACCAAATTTGGGAAATCTTAATTTTTTGGTTTATTATTTTCAATAATAAACCTTTGGAATCGACCAAGAAAAAAAAAATTTTAACACCCCCTCAAAATTTGATGGTTTACTTTTCAAGGTACGTAGAATCCAAAAATCGAATAAAAATTTGGCCGTCCGTCCGCCGTCCGCCGTACGCGGCACTTTTGCCACGTAGCATTGACCGATTTTGATGAAATTTGGTATGTAGGCTCCATTTGGGGTCTAGTTGTGCCCCGAAGCTTTTGGTTGATGTAGGTCTCTTCAAAGGGTTCCAAAATCAATTTTGAAATTTTGAAAACGCCCTAACTCAAAAAAATTTGATTTAAAGGTATTGTTTTTCCTTCAATTTAAGATTCTATAGAATTTTTAGAATTTTTTGAGACCACGCCGAGCTCTGTAAGACAAACCGTTCGCTCCCTACGAAAATTTAAGGGTTCATATTGAAATATATACAGGGTGTTTCACGAAAAGGTTACACCCCCCTACATTTTCGCAAAATACAGCGTAAAAAATTCCGACCAAAGCAATTCTTCATGATTTTTTGTGAGGATCTCAGGAAAAATACTTTTGCGCAAAAAAGTTGCGCGAAATCGTGCGCAATTTACACTAACTTCA
The DNA here is from genome assembly GCA_009739505.2 of Apolygus lucorum. Lineage (NCBI taxonomy): Eukaryota > Metazoa > Arthropoda > Insecta > Hemiptera > Miridae > Apolygus > Apolygus lucorum. The sequence continues at coordinate 56,236,902 of CM019177.2, forward strand.
TTTATCCAAATGGAACGCCCCCCTTTTAAATAACAGATACGGATTCTACGTCAAATTTCATGAGAAATTCATACCCATATCGATTTGTTTTATTGCGCGCAACCTGGCTTTTTGAACGCTCTAAGTTGCGCAACTCCACAATTGCACAAAAATTAGATTTTGGAAAACCCTTAGTGTGGCACATGTTTTTTCATCATTTTTTAACGCTAAATCACATGGCGACATCCGTTTATCAATTTGACTGGAATTTTTCAAAATAGCGGCCAAAAATTCGGTTGTTTTTAGTGAAAAAATCGCTCTTTTTAAATCGGTATGAGTTTTTAGGTAATTTTATTCAGTTCAAGCATAATCATGCTGTCAGTTTTTATTTTCAACTCCACCGTAGACGGCCCCAAGCCCGTGGTTCAAAAGGAGGTGAGAAAATAAAAAATAAACATGATTTCGACCTCAAAACTGATGTTTTCGTCAAAGAAATGTTAATCTTTCCTCTTAAATCTTGGTTTTTCTCAAAACGGATGACACCCTGTGATTCAGCGTTAAAAAATGATGAAAAAACATGTGCCACACTAAGGGTTCTCCAAAACCTAAGTTTTGCGCAATTGTGGAGTTGCGCAACTTAGAGCGTTCAAAAAGCCAGGTTGCGCGTAATAAAACAAATCGATATGGGTATGAATTTCTCATGAAATTTGACGTAGAATCCGAATCTGTAATAAAAAAAGGGGGGGGGGGATCCATTTGAAAAAATTAAGTTAGTGTCATTTGCGCACGATTGCGCGCAACTTTTTTGCGCAAAAGTATTTTTCCTGAGATCCTCACAAAAAATCATGAAGAATTGCGTTGGTCGGAATTTTTTACGTTGTATTTTGCGGAAATGAAGGGGGGTGTAACCTTTTCGTGAAACACCCTGTATATATATAAATCAAAACACGAGTGTGAATCGCAAAAGAGACCTAATCTCCGTTCAAATTAGAGCTGACCAAAATGCGATCAATGGTTGGTGATTTTGATTTTTTTTTTTTTTTTTTTTTCATATTGGATAGTTGGTGTTTGTAGACGAGTGATCTATATAAAAAAATAATAAACCATTGTGTAATAATTTGCAGCGTTTTTAAACGGGAATAGAATTATGCGGACAAATAATTTTCCAATATCGGTAAAAAGAAGGGAGAAAGTAAAAAAGAGTAAAGAGAGGCGCCAAGATATCAGCTATTGAACGGTGTAGTAGATTTTATTTTTGAAATTCGTTCGAGAGGAGAAAATCGAGTTTGAATGCTGAAAAACGTAATTTTTTTCAAAGAATAATATGAGGCATCGTCATAAATAGCATGAGGCTCCGTGATTGGACAAAATGGTGAGGGGAGGAGTAAATGGCGTAGCCCTCTCGTCGCACGCCGGGACGATGATTTCGTTGAAAAAAAAAATTGTTTTTTAGCATTCAAACGTAATTTTTAAAAAACCATTGGAAAGCTGAGATTCTCAGAAAGATTTTCCCGAAGAGTTTCACTCGAAAACACTATTAGAACATTATCTAAATTTTTACTTTGAGCTCTTTTATTAAGCATCAGATTTTCTCAAAATATTTTTGTATATCATTAGGGAGATGGAAAATTTAACGTTCTCTCCAACGTTACTTTTACATGGCCAGAGCTTTGAGGGGACAACCGTTTACCTAATGAGCATAATTAATTACGAATTAGTGAATGTTCACGACGTTTTTTCATGGTACTGTTTAATTTCTAGAAACGGATGATATCACCCAGACGATCGAAATAGTTAAATGCTCGTTTATTGTGAAATTTATCAGAATATGTGGGCGCCAGCCTTCCCATCACCCCGAGGAAATCCTGATTAGAAGGCCTCTGGTCCTTAGAAGGTTATTATTACTTGAAAGATATTATTAGTTGGTTATTTATTTGAAAGTTATTCTGTGTTGAACTAATGATGAGTCGGAAACACGAGTGTGAATTACACATGAAAGTAGACTGAAGTGAGCCAAATTTAAGCTGATCAAAATGGCATTTAATGCCATTTTTTTTCGTTAGTTCGAATTCGTTAGTTAGAATTTCTTGTATCTCTTTCTTGTATTTCTTGTATCTCGCTTGTCTTTCCTAGACAACCATGAATCAAGACAATTGGAAGCACCCAACCCACAACTTTGGGATAACGATGTTTGGCTGGTAGGAACTTTATGTCAAAATACTTGATTGTTAACCCAGCGACAATAATAATTATGGTTGGTAGGTATTGGAAAAGCCATGTTCTTCCGGATCTTTACGATGAAATAATTTTCTTGAGTCACCTGATAATTCAGATCTGTTTATGATTAGGACCTAAAGTAGTTGGGTTCTAGTCAAGTTGGGTACATAAAAGGTAATCTCTACATACCAAACATATAGACCCAAGAATACCAGAAATTAACTTTATTATACTCACCTTGGGTACCAGTCTCAAAATTATTGGAACGAACGCAGATGAAATATGTGAAAAGGTTTACTCCCAATTGAAATTACCTATCTAGGTAGCGAAGATGATGACTATAATTATACCCAAACCGTACATGCACCTCTATTATATTCTACTCAAAACTGAAGTACAAGAACGTTCGCCGATGAATATACTCTGAGGTTTTATCGTAACTCGGCTCCTGCGTGCTTATGAAAGGTAATACCTGCCTCGACGAGGTGCTCCAACGTGGGGAATCTCCGCTTGACAGCAGAACTAATGGAACGAAGGACTAACACCAAAGTCAGGTTCAGGTACCTCATCAGAGTCCTTCTCAGTATGCGGCTCTGTTCGTCCGTCCCTCCGACGTACAGAGCCAAGGAATGCATAATTCTGAAAAGTGAAAAGAACCAAAATCATGCACAGAGTAAAACTAAGTAATATTCTGAAATACTACACATTAAAAATGTTTTACTCCTTGATTCCATTTAACCCTCTCTCCCAAAAAAATAGTGGCTCATTATTTAACTATTTTGTATTCCAAAAAATGTAGATGAATATCCCACCACCGACCACCTCAAAGGCTTGTTTTCACCAACGACTGTTTGAAAAAGTCAAGAATGAAGGTTGAAATCATCAAATCATCCCAACTTGTGGTTTGCTGGAGAGAAACGATCAGATCAAAGGCTTGTTTTCACCTTTGATCAAAATTTCCTACTGCGTTTTACTTATTAGATCTTCATGAACAATTTCGGTCTCCTGTCAGTCAGTATAACGTAATTGTAACGGGTGAAACTTTTAGAAGTTGCTGATCGACTAGCAGAGAACGAAAACCATAGAATCTTCCTTTCCTTCATCCTTAAGGCTAAAGGGGATGACAAGTGTGCGAGAGAGACAGCTATATCGGGAAAAGAGAGAGTCAGAAGCTTAAGGCTAAATGTCCCGAGTTTAGTTGTGAAATCTGCCACCACGTGGCAGCACCAAAATGAAGAAAATTTCGTTTACTCCTCAGTTGAGAACGGATCGAGATATTTAGTTCCGCAAACGGATTTCTCTTCAAGATCACCGTAGAATTCCGGGTAATTGGTTTAGAAAGTGTGCAGAAATTTTTTGCACACAGTTCCAACAAAAATTTGTTTAAATTTTGAACATTTTCAAAAAGTGGCCTTATAGCCACTTGCAGAACCTTCATCAGAATACGAATCCGTTTGCAGAATTTTTCTAACTTGATCATAGCCGTCGGATTCGCGTTTTTACGATATGGAGGGGGGCGAGGGGGGCGATCATGGGCTGGGGGGGGGGGCGGGGGGCGGCGGCGATCAAACGCCCCGCCGCCCGCCCGACCATCACACATTCATGTTTTGCTAGTACGCACCCTTTGGTCACTATTCTTTTTCCCGGCCACCTAATAGGTAGCTACCATCAACCTTCCCATTTCCAACTTCTCTGTCTTGAGGTTGATCGAATTGGGCGAAATTTCCATAAAAAGCAAGACACATGAACAAATAACTTATGAGACACATTCTGTGTTAATTTGATTCAGATAATGGTTTGCACTACTAAATAGTTGGTTCTAAAATTGTGATAATTTCAGTTCACTGTACATGGACTAGTTAGGTATCTAGAACAACTAGTAATAGATGGTTTGAGGAGCATATTCTTGGCGTTTGACGTTGATTTCCAAATTTTGTGAACAGCTAAAGATGATGAAAAGTTAATTAATAGGTAGTTAATTAACTCTGCAATAGTGTTGAAAAAGGTAAAAACACCTGTTCATTATTTACCAAAAAATCAAATATCTTTGAAATAATATCAAAGTAAATATAAATAAATTTGAAACTAAAATCCCCCGTGTCTGAATTTTTTATTCCCGAATTCCCTCTTCTAAGAGTTAAATTATCAATTATCTCTGTTTTTAAATGTCATTCTTGATTTCATGTAATGGGGAATTTGCCTCACATTTTTTTTTTTTTTTTCGAATGAGGGTTTGTTTTTATGGAATAAAACCATAGTGAGCTGCTCGAAAACGCATCCAAAAAAATTAGAGAATTTAAGGAAGATGGAAATTTTAAATGTGGTGGCAATGTGTTAGAGGCAGCCATGTTTGAAACGTGACGGATATTCTACCAATCTGACTTCAAAGGAGGTTCTGTGGCGCTTACCACAGAAGCGGAACATACACGAACTTTTACCTTCCGAGTAGTGCGCACAAGAGTGCGCCACGAACTGGCAGGAAGAACCCAAACACAAAAGTGACCAAAAGAAACAATATTACTCACTTTTTTACAATACGAATCTATCTACTAGTTTATCAAGCATTATTATTCTTCATCTTCTCTTATTTAGTTTCAAGATTTGAATCACATTATTCGAGTAGGTAGCCATTTCACTGGATCGTTTTGTGTGGCGTGCTAGAACTCTGTCTGTTGTCGTTGTTTTCGCGTCGTTTTTTTTTTTTTTTCGTATGACGTCAACAATATTCCTCGATTTTCGCGGTGTTTTGTAACAGAGGTTCACTTGTTTAGTCATTTTCTCCTACGGTAATTTTTTCCCGTTGGTTATTCCTAGTGTTAAACGTTATTCTAGGGCCCTATAATAGGATTTGACTTGAAATTCCAGAATCTAAAATTGAGGCAAATTCCCCATTATAACGCCTAACACTAGCAAAGTGTTGAATTTTGAGGTAGTACTAGGTATACCTACTACTAAATTACAAACATGACTGTCCCAAAATTACCGTTAGTACACTGTAATAAATAGCCTAGAACTAGTGCTGTGGTCTAACAAGGTAAATACCATACAGATGGCAACCCTACATGTTTACCTTTTCGGATTACTCGAAAAGTTCGAGAAGAGTTCAAGGTCGCACACCCTTCTCATTCGCTAGCAATCCCGATAACATCGGGCACTGTTGACGTTCGAATACTGTAGGTAGTAGTACTAGGGTACGGCGTTGGTGATTTTACCCTTCAATATTCCGCGATTGTGCAGCGTTCACTACATCTTTTTTTAAGAGGTCCCACAGTAAGAATTGGGCGTCCATATGCGATTATTCTGGGGTAAAGGAGGACACAACCAACGGAAAAAAATCTGCGAAGTGCTACTATCAGCTCCGGGGTCTTGATTTTCGTAGGGGACTAGGACCTATATACATGCCAATTTGAACAATCCTGACAAATTTCATCTAATTCTTATGAAATATGTGAAAGTTATAGCTGTTTCAAGGATTTAATGTTTGCGCATGCGCAGATGCTAATGTCAATTTGGAGGCCGTGATTTTCGTAGACCATCTACACCCCAATCTCCATAATCCCTGAAAATGTCATCGAACTCAGATGGGAAATGAAGAAGTTATGACTGTTACAAGGAATTCACGTTTTCGCTTCCGCAGTCACTACTATTAGTCCGGGAGTGATTTTCATAGGGGACCATCTACTCGCCAACCCGCACAATTCCTGAAAATTTCATCGAAATCGGACAATAACTTCGTGTAGTTCTGCCCGATACAAGGATTTCACGACAGAATCAAAGACAGACAGACACGGAACCAAAATTGTTCAGGAAGGTCTAAAACGTAGAACGCGAGGGGAAATTTTGATTTCGGGGTTTTTTTTTTCTTCAATCTTGAAAAGTTAAAACAATACTTCCACTACCTTGGTGAACTCGGAAGTAAGAAGTGCGTAGGCACATTATCTATTTTTGCTCTGTTAATTTTTAGTTAATCATAAATAATAATTTTGCGTTCGAGTCTACTACGGTAACGGAAGTATTGTTTTCACTTTTCAACGTTTAAAAAAATATCTCCAAAATCAAAATTCCTACTCAAGTTATATATTTTAGACCTTCCTGAACAATTTTGGTTCCGTGTCTGCCTGTCTGTCATGAAATCCCCGTAACGCCTGTATACTTTACAAAGTTAATGTCCAATTTCGATGAAAAATTTTGTGGTATATTATGCGGGTTGACGTGTAGACGATCCCCTATGAAAATCATCGCCCCAGTATCAATCAATAATATGTATAACATTCTACCATAATTATGATACCTAACCATTATCTGAATCAAATTAACACAGAATGTGTCTCATAAGTTATTTGTTCATGTGTCTTGCTTTTAATGGAAATTTCGCCCAATTCGATCAACCTCAAGACAGAGAAGTTGGAAATGGGAAGGTTTATGGTAGCTACCTATTAGGTGGCCCGGAAAAAGAATAGAGACCAAAGGGTGCGTACTAGCAAAACATGAATGTGTGATGGTCGGGCGGGCGGCGGGGCGTTTGATCGCCGCCGCCCCCCGCCCCCCCAGCCCATGATCGCCCCCCTCGCCCCCCTCCATATCGTAAAAACTATGATCAAGTTAGAAAAATTCTGCAAACGGATTCGTATTCTGATGAAGGTTCTGCAAGTGGCTATAAGGCCACTTTTTGAAAATGTTCAAAATTTAAACAAATTTTTGTTGGAACTGTGTGCAAAAAATTTTTGCACACTTTCTAAACCAATTACCCGGAATTCTACGGTGATCTTGAAGAGAAATCCGTTTGCGGAACTAAAATATCTCGATCCGTTCTCAACTGAGGAGTAAACGAAATTTGGCCCCGATGGTGCTGCCATCTCTTATTTCAGAATCACACTAAAACATCGTGACATTTAGCCTTAATCATTTTCCCAAAAGTTCTCAGCTATCAGTGGACCGATTTTCATTCTGTAAAATTATTTGGTTTCCTTTCGTCGTATTCTATGTTTGTGCCATGTCAAATTTCTCATAAAATCTATATTTTTTGACGAAACACCACAATTAATTTTTTGGTGATTCACTCACTGACCAAATATGCGGGTATTAGAATAAATTTTCTCAAAAACGAGATACCCGGCATATTCTAGCAGACGTCCTCAACATATGGAATCCATCAGAAATCAAAAATATTGAGAATTAGCGACCGAAAGAGAAAACGAAAATCAAAAACAGCGCTTAGGGGTGAACTTCAGTCAGGCAACCCCCCTCACCATTCAGAAGACAACAAACCCGCCCGTCAGCTCATCCGCCACCCGCCCGACACAGTTCCCGTACTCAGAAGTTTTATAAAACGCTTGCAAGGTGGGTGTGGCACATAGCTTCCTCGTATCCACAACTCGAAAGTATTGATACTCTTATAATTGAGAAATCATAAAAAAAAACGATTTTGAGAATATCACCCCTATTTTTCACCAATTAATAATAAAAACGTATGCCAAGTAGGTGTGGCACATAGCTTCCTCTTATCCATAACCCGAAAGTATTGATACTCTTATAATTGAGAAATCATCAAGAAACCGATTTTGAGAATATTACCCCTATTTTTCACTAAATTAATAATAAAAACGTATGCCAAGTAGGTGTAGCACATAGCTTTCTCGTATCCATAACTTGAAAGTATTGATACTCTTATAATTGAAGGGCGTCGGTGGTCTAGTGGACAGTGTACCCGATTGCGGTGATAGGATAAGAACCGTCTTGCGGGGACGCGCGTTCGAGTCTGGTCGCCAGCAGAAAGTTATCTGTCAATTAGACGATCGGCAATCTCTCGTTCCAACCCAGGGCGGTGATGTTTGGGAAGCCATGAGCGAAATCATCAGAACAAATTCTGATCTCCCCTTAGAGAGACAGCTGATGACGTCCGCGACGCCAAGAATGGCAGTCGAACGAAAATTCAACCTGAAATGGTTGCTTACTTTACTTTACTTTTTTTTTACTCTTATAATTGAGAAATCATCAAAACCCGATTTTGAGAATATCACCCCTATTTTTCACTAATTAATAATAAAAACGTCTGCCAAGTAGGTGTGGCACATAGCTTCCTAGTACCCATAACCCGATTGTATAGATGATCCGATGCATACCTAGTTATTGATCTCAAAACATCAATCTCTAAGTACCTACCTTCCACTACCTTCAAAGGGGACCATCTACTCGCCAATCCGCACAATCCCTGAAAATTTCATCAAAATCGGATGAGAAATGTAGAAGTTACGGCTGTGGCAAGGATTTCATGATAGACAGACACGTAACCAAAATTGTTCAGGAAGGTCGTATCTAAAACGTGAACGCGAGTGGAAATTTTGATTTTGTAGAACATTTTTTTGTTCAATCTTGAAAAGTAAATTAATACCTCCGCTACCTTGGCAGACTCGGAAGCAAAATGTTTGCATGAGGTTGTGCCACATACCATCTTCGTAGGTACCTAAAACACGACAGAATAGAGATAATCGTATACGCTCAGTAGGTAGTCGAAACTTCAATTTCCAACTATCTGTCAAAACCCTCCACATTTGAGGTCAGACGATGATGACATTCATAGGGAACCATCCTAAGTCCCAACCACACACAACTCAGAAAATTCAATAGAAATCAATTCGGATTGAAAATGCGAAAGTTATGCTAGGTGCGTCAGTAGCAACCAGTGTTTTACGAAAAGGTTACACCCCCCCTTCATTTCCCCAAAATACAGCGTAAAAAATCGGGACCAACGCTATTCTTCATGATTTTTTGTGAGGGATTTAGGAAAAGTACTTTCGCAAATAATACTTGCGCGCGATTGACACTAACTTCATTTTTTTAAAGCGAAACTCCCCTTTTTTATTCAAGATTTGGATTCTACGTCAAATTTCATGAAAAATTCATACCCGAACCAATTTTTTTATAGCGCGCAATGTGGCTTTTTGAACGCTCTAAGTTGCGCAACTCCACAACTACACAAAAATTAGGTTTTGGAGAACCAAAAGCAAATAAGTTGTAGAATCGATCCCTGAAGTTATTCACCCATATAATACCCATACAGTTACACCCTGTATAAACTTCCCAGCTATGCGAAAATCCACTCGTTTAGCTCGCACAATTATTTAGGTACTCAGAATTTTCATATTTATACTATTTAAATGAAACATTCATTCTTCTGTGCAACGTTAGAAAAATGAATAGATATATACAAAGGTATTAAAAAATATCAAGTATGAACATATTTTTTTAAAAAAACGTTGATTAGTTGAAGTCTTTTTATTCAATACTATTATTAAAAAAGGTTTTTTAATTATGATTGGATAACATAGATATCCCTCTTGAGTAACTATGTAATGAAAATTCATTTATCAATCAATTCATTTTCAGCATATGATGAATATCACTCAATAAAAGTTATTCAGCATAACTTGGTAGGTAGATGTGGAAGTGAAATTGCAAGCAATGTTACTGATCTATTCCGTGCGGCTCATGGAGGGTCGGATTGAAGGGGAGGGTAACAAGGGTCGCTAGGCAACCAACCTCATACTCCATTTGCTAGCAACCAATGAGCGTGCGTTATTTTTCATTTACCCTTTCCGTCTCCAACTGTCCAAGAATCGGATTTCTAACCAATCATTCATCAATTATCAATGATAATGGATATGCAAGCTATCTCATTTTTACTCAACACCTTTAATAGCCCGAATTCTGCGATTTCATGATAAAAATAATTAAAGTATGGTAGAAAATTCAATGGTGCAAACCGAATTTACTTATTCTGAATACATTCCCGTATTATAATTGAAAAAAATCTTTCGTGGAGGATGTGAAACTTTGGGAAAACTTTTGAATGCGACGCTAGCGCCATCTCCTAAAAGAGAATCAAACTAGAGGGCTGTCCCCTTTAGCCTTAAGAATGAGATTTTATACATCGGACCATCTGCAAAATCGTTTTATGGATGCGAGGAAGCTACGTGCCACACTAGCTGGGCAGATTTTTAAATTTTGCACACAACCTGGGTTTTGGTTTATTATTTTCAATAATGAACCTTTGGAATCGACCAAGAAAAAAAAAAAAATTTTAACACCCCCTCAAAATTTGATGGTTTACGTTTCAAGGTACGTAGAATCCAAAAATCGAATAAAAATTTGGCCGTCTGTCCGCCGTCCGCCGTACGCGGCACTTTTGCCACTTAGCATTGACCGATTTTGATGAAATTTGGTATGTAGGCTCCATTTGGGGTCTAGTTGTGCCCCGAAGCTTTTGGTTGATGTAGGTCACTTCCAAGGGTTCCAAAATCAATTTTGAAATTTTGAAAACGCCCTAACTCAAGAAATTTTAATATAAAGGTATTGTTTTTCCTTCAATTTAAGATTCTATAGAATTTTTTGAGACCACGCGGAGCTCTGTAGGACAAACCGTTCGCTCCCTACGATAATTTAAGGGTTTATATTGAAATATATATATAAATCAAAACACGAGTGTGAATCGCAAAAGAGGCCTAATCTCCGTTCAAATTAGAGCTGATCAAAATGCGATCAATGGTTGGTGATTATTATTATTACTATTTTTTTTTGATTTTCTTTTTTTTCATATTGGATGGTTGGTGATTTTGTAGACGAGTGATCTATATAGAAAAATAATAAACCATTGTGTAATAATTTGCAGCGTTTTTGTTTTTACTTTTAGTTGGTATTAGAGTAACGTACACCAGACAAGATGGCCTAAGAAAACCAGTGCTTAATGCGATAGTTTTGTTTTAAAATTATCCTTCAGATATACAAATTAATGTATATTAACACATCCCTGTAATTTTTGGCACAAAATTTAGTCTGTTACTCAGTCTTTGAAACAGCTAAATCCATAATCTAGGTACTTCAAATCTCAAAATTTGTCATGAAACAAATATTTTTAGTCGTTATTTATACAGTTTTATCGATAAAAGGCGAAACTCGGAAGAACATAATAGATTACCAGTTAGTAATTTTCCTATTCCAAACAATTGGTACGAGACATTAAAAAAAATAAATGAAGATCTTAACAGCCCTCATTATTGAACTCTTCGCATCGATGATTCTCAATTTCATGAAACGTGTCCAAATAGGTTTTCGTTCAAATCTCCATTCTAAGAAGAACCTTGAACAGCGTTCCCCTCCGCTTCATCCTACCTCGTTTCCATTGGCCTGATTTTTATGAAGGTATTACAGGTTACGGCTCACAGCAAACCAACCCGATCGTGGGCAGAGCCGAGTTTTCAATGCAACGCTACGTTTTCAACGATCGTCGTATTATGCGATGTATCGCGTATTTTGGCCATGTGCCCTGGCAAGGGCTAATGAATTCTGTCACATTCTTCCCCCTCATTAGCTCAAATATGACATAAATTGTGAGAACTTACACCTACCTACTTTGATGTTGAAAAATAATATAAACATTTTGGATCCACCTTGAGGTGATTGTACCTTCATTAACAATAAAAAATCTCCATTTTTGGGATTCTTGAATATTTTTAGGAATGACGTGACTTCCTCTTACAAGAACATTAATATTTTCCAATAAACAACAGATGTGCTTGTTAAGGGGAGGAGTAGCAGGCTTAGCGTACTGATGGCTCGCGGACTACCATTAAAGAGAAATGTTTACCGAAAAGGGTATCACATTGATTAAAATCTTGTTTATTTTAGTATATGGGCTAGTTGTGCCCCGAAGCTTTTGGTTAATTTCAGATACTCCTAAGAGTTGAAGAAGTAGGGCTGACATTTTGAAAACGCTCTAGCTCAAAAAATTTCCATATAAAGGTATTGTTTTTTTCACCAATTTGAAATAGTATTAAATTTTTAGAATCAATTGAGGCCACCAAGAGGTCTGTGGACCAACCGTTCCCTGCCGACGAGAACTTAACCCATTTCCGGCCACTTATGCGTTTTCGCATCGACTTTTTTTTAGTTATTGAAAATAGTGGAAAATCTTCATAGAAGAATTTTTCTCGTTCATGCTGTTCCTATACTCGTCAAAAAAAAAAAAAAAAATTCTTCGACATTCGGGAGCTCGATGCGACTTTGGATCTTTTTTGGTTTATTATTTTCAATAATGAACCTTTGGAATCGACCAAGAAGAAGAAAGTTTAACACCCCCTCAAAATTTGATGGTTTACGTTTCAAGGTACGTAGAATTCAAAAATCGAATAAAAATTTGGCCGTCCGTACGCCGTACGATTGACCGATTTTGATGAAATTTGGTATGTAGGCTCCATTTGGGGTCTACTGGGGCCCCGAAGATTTTGGTTCATGCAGGTCACTTCCAAGGGTTCCAAAATCAATTTTGAAATTTTGAAAACGCCTTAACTCAAAAAATTTCGAAATAAAGGTATTGTTTTTCCTTCAATTTAAGATTCTATAGAATTTTTAAAAAGTTTTGAGACCACCCGGAGCTCTCTAGGACAAACCGTTCGCTCACTACGAGAATATAATGTTTGGACGTACGATAATTCAGAAAAACGAGTGTGAATCGGAAAATAGGTAATCTCCGTTCAAAATAATGCTGACCGAAATGCAATCGATGTTTTTCTTCATGTTGGATGGTTGATGGCTTAGCAGACGAGTGATCTATATAAAATTAATAAACCATTGTGTAATAATTTCCAGCGTTTTTTTTTTTTTTTTTTTTTTTTTGAAAAGGAGGCTTTTTGGTCGAAAGCATGATTATGGTGACTCAAATTCGATCCTGGGCGATTGAACGTTCTGAGCCACGAATCGGATAAATCACATCGAATTGGAAGACAGAGGCCTCTTAAATCCCATTAAAATGTAAAATTCATAAAATTTTGAGTATTTTCGCTCTCAATTTATGAGCAAATTATGCCTTATTTCGGCCGCCATCATGCAAAATAGTTCATCCTCCTCTGTTCGTCACTTCTCTGTTATTTCCACCCTTGGCTTGAAATGGGTTAAGGGTTGGACTTACGATGATTCAGAATCGCGAGTGTGAATCATCAAAGAGGTCTAATCTCCGTGTTGTTCGATTCTTTGAGATGTACACAGTTTTGCGTCCTTAGCAACTAGTATTCAAATTTCCAAATGATGGCACCCACAACTCTTTATTTCTTCGAATCGAGTGTGAAACGTTTATTTCGAAGAAATAAAAATTAAATTTATTTCTTCGGAATAAACTTGATTTTGAAGCGATAAAATGGTTGGTAGGTAATGGAATTGGCAATTTTGGTTCTTTGTAGATAAGTAATCTATACAGAAAAATAATAAACCCTTGTGTAATATATTGCGTGAAGATGTTTTTTGTGTTCAATCAATCACATGGTGATCACACGACGATGACATTTATAGGGAACCATCCGGAGTCTCAACCCGGACAACTCTCTCAGAACTGTCATCAAATTCAGATGAAAAATGTAGAAGTTATGGTTGTTACAATGGGTTTTTCGTTTGCGCAGTGCGCAGAGGCTACTATCTGTTCGGAGACGATGATTTTCATTGAGAACCATTCTAAAAGCCAACCCTCACAATCCTTGCAAATGTCATCAAAATCGGACAGTAACTTATTAATTATTAGCATCAGTTTCATTTCGTATAGCTCACAGGACACACAGACCGACTGACAGACAGAATCATACAAAACCCAAAAATTGTTCAGGAAGGTCTAAAACGTAAAACACGAGTGGAAATTTTGATTACTGGAGGAATTTTTTTTAATCACTTGGAAAGTGAGATCAATGCTTCCGCTTACATGGTGGAGTCATAGCAAACCATGTCTTTAAGCATATTATTATTATTATAGCTGTTATTCAGGTACAATAATGATAAAAGCATACGATTTCCACATCGAAAACTGGTTACTAGGATCTGAGAGATGCTGTCTTTGCTTGGGAAAATGATGAGTTTGTTGTGTTATTTGACGTCTTATGACGAAGAAAATAAAAACCAACGATAAAATAAATTCCTTCCTCCCAGCAGACTAAAGATAAAACTATGAAAATAATATAGAGTCGTGTTTAATTTTATAATAAGCTCGTCATAGTATCTACTACGACTTTATTGGGGACGAGCCATCTCAACAAAAGAGGCGGACTCTTAAAATGATTAATGTTTCATTCCGATCACCAACTTGTTTGTTCCTCTAAAAATACATTGGCAAATTTATCCCACAGTTTTATTCTACCGCCTGCATTTTTCTATCCATTCCTTCATTTCTACTCTCACAATTTAGAGGACTAGATTTTATATCTGTTCTTCACGTATTTATCTTATTTTAATGCCAATTACCATCCTTTAATACTTTTTTACTATCAATAAATCATAGTAATGAACATTTGGAATCGAGCTTGTATTATATTCACACGTAAACTCAAATATGGTTCTCACACAACGAAAACTAAATTACAAATACGTTACACATTACGATATGTTATATGTGTTTGTTGCTTTGAGCAGGTTGGAAAATAACAGTTATTTTCAAGCCCAAGTTTTGAGTGTTGAGAAGTTTTGGAACTTTTAGTTGTTTCACCACATGTTAATTTTTTCTTGATCACGATTGAATGTAGAGAAACTTCGTATCTATTCGTGTAGCTCGTGAAAAAGTGTGGGTCCTCCGAAATTAAAATTTGGCCACCATTTTGCGTTTCAGCAACAGCAAATTGAGTGTAGGGTCCAACACGATTGCATATTATGTAATGTCATAGTATTCCGATCAGTTATGGTGCTCGAAAATAACCAGACTGATCAAAACTGCATGATGTAATTGTATGATTTTGATGAGATTTTCAGGCATTACTTGGTTCCGGTATATTAGACGTCCCTTATGAATTTAATCGAGGTAAAACCGAAGGTACCGTTTACACAGAGAGACCTAGGACGAGTGAACAATCGAGTTCAGTAATCGATTTTACAACCAATTTGCAACCACTTTTTCCATTTTTACCCCACTCAATATGCAACTTTTTTCATTTTGAAATTTTTTGTTAGTGTTTTGGTTATAATTGTTTCGTTTCCCAAATTAAAATCTGATTACACCGTTGGACGTAGCGTTAAATTTCTCAAATGATGAGCTCTTGATCATTCCAGAAAAACTGTACAGTAAAATCATCATTCTACCTCGAACTTGAAAATTTGTCAATTTCTGTTTTTTTCCAAGCGTTTTGGTAATTTTTCCTGCTAAAACAAGGCTTTAACCCAGAGGCCCTCAATCCCCATCTCGCCATCAAGGTATATTAACAATAACCATTTAAAACAATTTTTCATGAATTTCTTGGTGATCCGGTCAGTAGGGACCATAAAAGAGAAGGAATTCTGAATAGTTTGACGTTCTCGCATGATTGTATTCTCGTACTTCCATGATGATCTTTGTGGAAAAACAACTAACACCTTATTGTTTAAAAAATACATGAAGAGTAACTTGCTTGTCTGGCCAAGGAATAGCCAAGTATTGCGACCACCATCGAGTGGCAATGTAAGCGACGTAAAACCCTAATACGAAAGACAATGGTATCAAGCTGACAATAGCATCACAGTAGATTGCTATCCTCTCGAACAATCTGTAACAAAGAAAATTTTTGTTACGTACATAAACATAACAATTTCAAGGCGATACATTTAAAGTATGACTTATCATTGTCATTAAATAGTTATAGGTATCGGACATCCTCAAGTGGGAAGGAATTCGCTCATTTTGGTCTCAGCATGTGCAAACCCCAAGATTGGTTCAACAATGATTTCTTGAAGTTATTCTCCAGCGAAACCCGACGAAGGAAAATGGAATTCTGATCATAATTTGCAAGGCAAGCTCGTGAGACACTACTGACACTTTTTCCGATCGACTGCTGGAGAATTCCTTCAAGGTGGGTATTTGGCAACGTGACACCCATTGTAGTCTCTTCTTCCTTTCGTGTTTCCGTAATAAAACTCACATTTCTTACTTTGTATTCAAGAAATTGCTATAATTTGTTTTTATCTATTTATCCGTTTAACTTTTTTCTTTAGAATTCGTTAATTTATGATACCAGGTTCCAAATGTAATGCAACGTATGGCGGACGGACAGAAATTTTTTTTATTCGATTTTCGGATCCTACGAACCTTGAAACGTAAAACCCAATGGTTCATTATTGAAAATAATAAACCAAAAAATACCGTACGCCATACGCCGCACTTTTCTAGGCAACCATGGACCGATTTGGTTGAAATTTGGTATATGGGCTCCATTTGGGGTCAAGTTGTGCCGCGAAAACTCTCGAAATAAAAGTATTGTTTTTTCACCAATTTAAAATATAGGTAAATAAATTGATAAATTAAAATGAATTGAATTTTAAGAATTTTTAGAGACTACCCGGAGCTCCGTAGTACAAACTCCCTACGCGAACTTGAGGGTCGAACTTACGATAAATCAGAATCACGAGTGTGAATCACCAAAGAGGTCTAATCTCTCATGAAATTTTAGCTATATATCTAATGATACTAAAATAATGCGATCGCTATTCGTTTCTTTGAGTTGTATTCCGTTTTGCCATATGAAGGAACCCCAACTCCCAATTTCTTCGAATCGCGGGTGAAGCGTTTATTTCTTCCAAATAAATTTGATTGTGAACGTGTGAAGGCAGTATGTGTAGTACTATACGTACCAAAATAAACACGACAAGGCCATCAAAGTTATGATTAAGGGAATCCACAAATCATGGACAAATGAGGAGGTCCTTGATGATCTTAGAAACCAATTTGGTTCCGGCAGTGTACTTCAAGTTGAAAGAAACTTGAATGGAAATCCAAAAACGTCTGCCAAGTGGGTGTGGCACATAGCTTCCTCGTATCCATAACCCGATTATATAGATGATCCGATGAATAGTAGTTAATCTCAAAACACCAATCACTAAGTACCTTTCACTACCCTCATAGGGGACCATCTACACGCTACTCTGGATAATCCTAGAAAATTTCATCAAATTCGGATGAAAAATGTGGGTGAGTCACTCTCAAAAAATCAAAAAATTTCTAGCCATCGGCTGGGTATCGTACCCGCGACCCCTTGACTATATGTTTGATCCGCTACGAATGTGCTACGGGCGCCAGACAGTGGACGGTGTAGAATTTGAGATTCTGACGTACGCACGGCTGTAACACGGATTTTACGTTCGCGCATGCGCATCGGCTACTATCAGTCCGGGGGTGATGATTTTCATAGGGGACCATTTACAATCTAATCCGCATAATCCCTGAAAATTTCATTGAAATCGGATGGAAAAAATATAAGTTATGGCCGTTACAAGGAAATTCACGTTTGCGCATGCGCAGTCGCTTCTGTCAGTCCGGGGATGATGATTTTCATAGGGGACCATCTAAATACTAATCTGTAACATCTCTGAAATTTTCATTGAAATCGGATGGCAAATGTAGAAGTTATGGCCGTTACAAGGAATTCACGTTTGCGCATGCGCAGTCGCTTCTATCAGTCCGGGGATGATGATTTTCATAGGGGACCGTCTACACACCAACCCGCACAATCCCTGAAAATTTCATCGAAATCGGACAATAACTTAGTATAGTTATGCGCGTTACAAGGAATTCATGACAGACACACAGACACGGAACCAAAATTGTTCAGAAAGGTCTAAAACGCAAAACGCGAGTGAAAATTTTGATTTTGGAGAACTTTTTTTTTTTCATCCTTGAAAAGTGAAAACAAAGCTTCCGCTACCTTCGTAGACTCGGAAGCAAAATTCATTAGATAATATCGATAGCTTAAAGCAGTGCACAATTCCTAAAATTACTATTATTACACCAAACTCATTAAATTTTTCAAGAAATTTTCGACCTATAATCGTCAAGAAGGTCAATAATAGTTTAGTTAAATTTGAGTTTTTCTGAAGTTGAAAATAAATTTAAAATGTGGAAGATGGATGGACATTGCCCCTTTGTGCTTTAAGGTATCGATATCTAATGAATTTTTAGATTTCCATTCAAGTTTCTTTCAACTTGAAGTACACATATTATCTGCGGACGAAGAAAATAACGACGAAGGTAAAGCTGTGATCTTTGCAGGCGATTGATCTACAGGGTGTTTCACGAAAAGGTTACACCCCCCTTCATTTCCGCAAAATACAACGTAAAAAATTCCGACCAACGCAATTCTTCATGATTTTTTGTGAGGATCTCAGGAAAAATACTTTTGCGCAAAAAAGTTGCGCGCAATCGTGCGCAATTGACACTAACTTCATTTTTTTCAAATGGAACCCCCCTTTTTTATTACAGATTCGGATTCTACGTCAAATTTCATGAGAAATTCATACCCATATCGATTGGTTTTATTACGCGCAACCTGGCTTTTTGAACGCTCTAAGTTGCGCAACTCCACCATTGCACAAAAATTAGATTTTGGAGAACCCTTGGAGAGAAGTGTGGCACATGTTTTTTCATCATTTTTTAACGCTGAATCACAGGGTGTCATCCGTTTTGAGAAAAACCAAGATTTAAGAGGAAAAATTAACATTTCTTTCACGAAAACATCAGTTTTGAGGTCGAAATCATGTTTATTTTTTATTTTCTCACCTCCTTTTGAACCACGGGCTTGGGGCCGTCTACGGTGGAGTTAAAAATAGAAACTGACAGCATGATCATGCTTGAACTGAATAAAATTACCTAAAAACTCATACCGATTTAAAAAGAGCAATTTTTTCACTAAAAACAACCGAATTTTTGGCCGCTATTTTGAAAAATTCCAGTCAAATTGAAAAACGGATGTCACCATGTGATTTAGTGTTAAAAAATGATGAAAAAACATGTGCCACACTAAGGGTTCTCCAAAATCGAATTTTTGTGCAATTGTGGAGTTGCGCAACTTGGAGCGTTCAAAAAGCCAGGTTTTGCGCAATAAAACAAATCGATGTGGGTATGAATTTCTCATGAAATTTGACGTAGAATCCGAATCTGTAATAAAAAAAGGGGGGGTTCCATTTGAAAAAATGAAGTTAGTGTCAATTGCGCACGATTGCGCGCAACTTTTTTGCGCAAAAGTATTTTACACAAAATCATGAAGAATTGCGTTGGTCGGAATTTTTTACGTTGTATTTTGCGGAAATGAAGGGGGTGTAACCTTTTCGTGAAACACCCTGTATACAGAAAAATTATAAACCTTTGTAAAATAATTTGCAGCATTTTATTTTTATTTTATTTATTTATTTTTTTTTTGGAGAGATCAAACTTCATTGCAAGTAAACTATAAAATGTCACTAATTAATTCAACTAGAGTAAATATTTTACAATAAATTTCAATGTTGCGGAGTTAAATTTCTATATGATTTGACAATTTTATTGAAACTCGGGTTCGAGAGATCTCAACGCTTCCCATTCCTAGGGTGAGTCAAGTCAAAAT
Organism: Apolygus lucorum; assembly: GCA_009739505.2. Taxonomy (NCBI): domain Eukaryota; kingdom Metazoa; phylum Arthropoda; class Insecta; order Hemiptera; family Miridae; genus Apolygus; species Apolygus lucorum. Next base: position 56,256,467 of record CM019177.2, read on the forward strand.
ATTCATTAATTTACCAGTGACAAACAGGCGCAGTGGTGGACACATCTCCGTCGGGGTAACAAACTCACACAAACACACTCTCTGGACAACATCATCTTCTACGGTCTATTTGCGGTCCACATGCTCCATTCTGACTAACAACCTGCAGACTATTCTTAGGGTAGCCGGAGAGAAAAAATTGATATAGCTCACTCAGATCAAAAGCAGATTTATAAAAGAGATTCCGTTGAGTGAAAGTCAATATCATTCAACCGCATTCCTCAAAAAACATGAAAGAGAATTGATCTACAATAGAATCTCAACAAAATTATGCATTTAGTTGCCTGATTCAAAAGTTCTTCGTGGTTCCTACAAATTTGTAGAGGTTCCTGCAACTTGAACAACATGAACACTCACGCTGCGAGTATTAGATGTTAATTGTCGACGTAAATATGTAATTTTTTCAACGACTTTATAGTTTTTGAAAATACTTGGTCAACGTGGGAAAAAATGTCTATTTTGGTTTATTGTTTTCAAAGAATCTTTGGAAACGAGCAATTAAAATAAAATTCGCCATGTGGGTATTTTAGCCTCCAGATACGTAACACTTCAAGCTCGCCGTCTCCCGAATAAATTGCTCTGTGCCTGAAAATGCCATCAAAGTTGGTCAGACACCTAATTCCGCCCAAATTTTAGTAAGCTCATAGTGTATATTATTTATACAATTGCGCCAGAAGTGTCAAATACTCGGGTTATTAGATCTAGAAGGTCTTAAGGTCTTACATCGACATAGGACCTTCTTGGGCCCAATGACCACAATCTCTGAACATTTGATCGGAGTCCAATGGAAATCGTGGAAATTTTGCTTGTTAAGAGGGTTTCTCAGTGCAGGGACTAAAGATGATTCTGCACTATGAAACTCATATGGCAATGTCACAAGTTTTTACCCAACTATCCTCTAGGTTTGAGAAGAAAAAAATGTACTTTCAAGTTTGAGAAAAAATTACGATTCTCAGAAAACAATAATATTCTGTGAAAGATGAGAAAAAACTTGATCATGTTTTCGAAGAAAATGAAGAAAATTTTTAACATTTTCTTCATTGAAATCCGTTATGTACTAACCTATTTTGGTTTATTATTTTCAATAATGAACCTTTGGGATCGACCAAGAAAAAAAATGTTTAACACCCCCTCAAAATTTGATGGTTTACGTTTCAAGGTACGTAGAATCCAAAAATCGAATAACAATTTGGCCGTCCGCCCGCGGCACTTTCCCCACTTAGCATTGACCGATTTTGATGAAATTTGGTATGTAGGCTCCATTTGGGGTCTAGTTGTGCCCCGAAGCTTTTGGTTGATGTAGGTCACTTCTAAGGGTTCCAAAATCAATTTTGAAATTTTGAAAACGCCCTAACTCAAAGAATTTTGATATAAAGGTATTGTTTTTTCTTCAATTTAAGATTCTATAGAATTTTTAGAATTTTTTGAGACCACGCGGAGCTCTGTAGGACAAACCGTTCGCTCCCTACGAAAATTTAAGGGTTTATATTGAAAAATATATACCTATATATAAATCAAAACACGAGTGTGAATCGCAAAAGAGGCCTAATCTCCGTTCAAATTAGAGTGATTTTGATTTTTTTTTAAATTTTTTAAAATTTATTTTTATTATTTTTTTTTTTAATTTTTAATTTTTTATTTTTTCCTTCATATTGGATGGTTGGTGATTTTGTAGACGAGTGATCTATATAGAAAAATAATAAACCATTGTGTAATAATTTGCAGCGTTTTTATATGAGTCACTCCGGACAATAGCATGAGCAGTTATAATACACCAAAAATTCCAATTTTGTGCCAAAATGTTGATAACAGCAAACGAAAAGACGAGTTCGTTAGCCTGGAATTTTGGACAACCACATGGGGGTCAAAATTTCACCAAAAAAAAATAGGGTAAAAAAACGCGTTCCCCCCTTTTTTGTGGAAATTACCATCTTAAATCATAGTAATATACAGTAATCCAGTAATGGTAGTAATATACAGTAATACAGTAATGTAGTTTAAATATTTGGAATTAGCGCTGATTAAGCTATTATTCAAGAAATACAAAATTGAAAATACTTGGTTGAAATTTTATATTTTGAGGGTCAGCGATGCATAATATGCAATCACATTATAATTGTCGTACCCAATAACTCAATAACCGCGGAGTGGGTAATCTATGAGTTAGTAGAGACGAGTTGAACATGAAGACTACCAAAATCACCCTGTGCTTACCTACGGTATTGTAATAACACAGGTCCAATTTTAGTTTTGGTTTATTATTTTCAATAATGAACCTTTGGAATCGACCAAGAAAAATTTATTAACCCCCTCCCTCCACCCGTCACAAAATTTGTTGGTTTTCGATTCAAGGTATTTTAAATCCAAAAATCTAATAAAAATGTTTCTAGGTTTCCAGGTTTCCTAAGCACTTTTCTTAGCAACCATGAACCGATTTGGTTGAAATTTGGTGCATGGCTCCATTTTGGGTCCAATTGTGCCGCGAAGCTTTTAGATGATGTCAGTCACTTCTAAGAGGTGAAAATTAAGGGTTGCAATTTTCAAGAGTACCCTAGCCGAAAAACTCTTGAAACGAAGGTATTATTTTGTCACCAATTTGAAAAGTATTGCATTTTTAGAATTTTTAGAGATCACCCGGAGCTCTGCAGGACAAGCCGTTCGGTCCCTACGCGAACTTAAGGGTCGAACTTACGATAAATCAGAATCGCGAGTGTGAATCACCAAAGAGTTCTAATCTCCGTGTTGTTCGTTTCTTTGAGATGTACTCAGTTTTGCGTCCTTAGCAACCAGTAATCAAATTTCCATATGAAGGAACCCCTACTCCCTACCTATTTCTTCGAATCGACTGTGCTGTGTTTATTTCTTTCAAATAAACTTGATAGCGAAGGCAGTTTGTGTAGTAGGAAGGAATAGTTATGGTGGTAAATGGTGGGTAAAAAATAGTGACAATGGCAAAGCTGTAATTTTTGCAGACGAGTAATCTATACAGAAAAATAATAAACCTTTGTGAAATAATTTCAGCGTTTGGAAACTGTATCTTCTGAACGCGTCCAGTTAACAACTAACTTTTCAACACATAATGTAAACAAATGTTATAGCAATGATGCAGTGTATTGACCACCACAGTATACTGAAAATTTAAAAAACCAACAATCTACGTGTGTTTTTGAAATAAAAATGGAAACTTTGAAAATTCGCTCATTCACTCACGCTGTAGAATGGGATATTTTTTAAACTGAAGTTAAAATCGTATTTTTACGAAAAGAGAATCACAAATATAGTGAAGGGGTCACTTTAGGTCACTTCTAACCTGACCCTTTGAATAGGGAGGGTGCCTCGCGTGACTGACGAGGATGAGTCCCAATTCTATGACGACAGCACTTTTAGAAAGGTATAGCTTCCCAACATCAATCTTGGAGGTTCCTCAGTGGTAAATGAGCCAAACCCCTTTTTATTTCCACGATTTGTTTCAAAATCACCAGAAATGAGAGGTTTTGTTTTATTATTTTCAATAGGTGAAACCTAATGAACCTTTGGCATCGAACAAGAGAAGAAAAAAGTCTCCCGAGTGGGTGTGGCACATAGCTTCCTCGAATCCATCGCCACGTCAACCCGCCCAATCCCTGAAAATTTCATCGATAGCGGATGGGAATTGTAGAAGTTATGGCTGTGGCAAGGATTTAATGACAGACACACAGACAGACAGACACGGAACCAAAATTGTTCATGAAGGTCTGAAAAGTATAACGGGAGTGGAAATTTTGATTTTGGAGAAAAAAAAATTTTCAACCTTGAAAAGTGAAACCAAAGCTTCCGCTACCTTGGTAGACTCGTAAGCAAATTCGAATGAAATTTTCTCGTACGTCCGCCGTTCGTGGCATTTCGCCTAGTAGTAGATGTACTTATGGATGAAATTTGATGTATCGGCTCCATTTGTGATAATATCACAAATGGAGCCGATACATCAAATTTCATCCATAAGTACATCTACTACTAGGCATATATTATACTTCATATATTATATTTATGCTCCAAAGCTTTTGGTTATAATCAGTCACTTCTAAGATGTAAAAAGTGAAGGTCACAGTAAACTTAGCTCGAAAATTTTTGATATACAGGTATAATTGCTTCCGAGTCTACCAAGGTAGCGGAAGCTTTGTTTTCACTTTTCAAGGATGAAAAAAAAACGTCTGCCAAGTGGGTGTGGCACATAGCTTCCTCGTATCCATAACCCGATTATATAGATGATCCGATGCATAGGTAGTAGTTAATCTCAAAACACCAATCTCTAAGTACCTTTCACTACCCTTATGGGGGACCATCTACACGCTACTCTGGATAATCCTAGAAAATTTCATCAAATTCGGATGAAAAATGTAAGTGAGTCACTACTCAAGAAATATCTTGACACGGCTGGGAATCGTACCCGTGACCTCTTATTTGTCAAAATGACTCGCTGTACATGAGCTACGGGCGCCAGACAGTGGGTAGTGTAGAATTTGAGGTTGTGACGTACGCACGGCTGTTACACGGATTTTACGTTCGCGCATGCGCATCGGCTAGTATAAGTCTGGGGGTGATGATTTTCATAGGGGACCATTTACAATCTAATCCGCATAATCCCTGAGAATTTCATTGAAATCGGATGGAAAATGTAGAAGTTATGGCCGTTTCAAGGAAATTCACGTTTGCGCATGCGCAGTCGCTTCTATCAGTCCGGGGATGATGATTTTCATAGGGGACCGTCTACACACCAACCCGCACAATCCCTGAAAATTTCATCGAAATCGGACAATAACTTCGTATAGTTATGCGCGTTACAAGGAAATCATGACAGACGGACAGACACACAGACAGACAGACAGACAGACACACAGACACGGAACCAAAATTGTTCAGAAAGGTCTAAAACGCAAAACGCGAGTGAAAATTTTGATTTTGGAGAACATTTTTTTTCATCCTTGAAAAGTGAAAACAAAGCTTCCGCTACCTTGGTAGACTCGGAAGCAAAAAGTTCTCCAAAATCAAAATTTTCACTCGCGTTTTGCGTTTTAGACCTTTCTGAACAATTTTGGTTCCGTGTCTGTGTGTCTGTCTGTCTGTCTGTCATGAATTCCTTGTAACGCGCATAACTATACGAAGTTATTGTCCGATTTCTATGAAATTTTCAGGGATTGTGCGGGTTGGTGTGTAGACGGTCCCCTATGAAAATCATCATCCCCGGATTGATAGTAGCAACTGCGCATGCGCAAACGTGAATTACCTTCTAACGGCCATAACTTCCACATTTTCCACTCGATTTCGATGAAATTTTCAGGGATTATGCGGATTAGGTTGTAGATGGTCCCCTATGAAAATCATCATCCCCGGACTGATAGAAGCGACTGCGCATGCGCAAACGTGAATTCCTTGTAACGGCCATAACTTCTACATTTTCCATCCGATTTCAATGAAATTTTCAGGGATTGTGCGGGTTGGTGTGTAGACGGTCCCCTATGACAATCACCACCTTCGGACTGATAGTAGCCACTGCGCATGCGCAAACGTGAATTTCCTTGTAACGGCCATAACTTCCACTTTTTGTACCCGATTTCGATGAAATTCTCAGGGATTATGCGGATTAGGTTGTAGATGGTCCCCAATGAAGATCACCACCTTCGGACTGATAGTAGCCACTGCGCATGCGCAAACGTGAATTTCCGAGTAACGTCCATAACTTCTACATTTTCTATCCGATTTCAATGAAATTTTCAGGGATGTTACAGATTAGTATTTAGATGGTCCCCTATGAAAATCACCACCTTCGGACTGATACTAGCCACTGCGCATGCGCAAACGTGAATTCCTAGTAACGTCCATAACTTCTACATTTTCCATCCGATTTCAATGAAATTTTCAGGGATGTTACAGATTAACTTGTTTTGATGTTTTGAGATTAACTACTATGCATCGGATCATCTATACAATCGGGTTATGGATACGAGGAAGCTATGTGCCACACCCACTTGGCAGACGTTTTTTTCGTTAATTTAAAATTTCCAAAATTCGTAAGAATGTTTTATACCACCCAGAGCGTTATGGGAACAACCAGCAACCCCCTCCCACCACCCACCGATAGTCCTTCGAAGGCGCACGAAATTCTAAGGAGATTCTTGTCTTCTTTGCTTCGTAAGTTAGACGAATGATGGATCTGAAACACGAGTGTGAATCCCAATACAGCGATTCACTATCATGTTTATGGCTACTAGTTACCTACGGCCACAATTCGCTTGCGAAAATTGATGGCAAAGAAGCAATATTCACTAACGTGTTTCTGACCACCTTACAGGGTGTGATCACAACATGAGCGTGAATATTTTCAAGTTTTTTCGATCCAGCTACCAAAATTTATTTGTGTTGCAGAAACAACTATCAGGTCATCTTCAGGAGCAAACTGAGATGATGCTGATATTTACACTAAATCGTCGAAAAATGGGTTGGTATCACTCGGTTCGAGTGTTCGTAATACGTAGAATAAGTGGACCTATTCACACCACGATGGACACCTTCTAGGATAATACCGGAAATAATTTCTGGTAGGAAAACTGGGGATGCAAAGCTGAAATAATGCATTTTAAAATTGAATTCGTCCTTTCACAAAATGAATTCATCCTTTCACAAATAGAATCCATCCTTCATAAAGAGGAGTGAAATCTTGAAAATAAAAAGCGCTGCAAATTGTTACAAACGGTTTATTATTTTCCAGTATAGACCACCCGTCTACAAAACGCTGCAAATTATTACACAATGGTTTATTATTTTTCTATATAGGTAGATCACTCGTCTACAAAATCACCAACCATCCAATATGAAAAAAAAAAAATCAAAATCACCAGCCATCGATTGCATTTCGGTCAGCTCTAATTTCAACGGAGATTAGGCCCCTTTTGCGATTCACACTCGTGTTTTGATTTATATATATATAGCGAACGGTTTGTCCTACAGAGCTCCGCGTGGTCTCAAAAAATTCTAAACATTCTATAGAATCTTAAATTGAAGGAAAAACAATACCTTTATTTCGAAATTTTTTGAGTTAGGGCGTTTTCAAAATTTCAAAATTGATTTTGGAACCCTTAGAAGTGACCTACATCAACCAAAAGCTTTGGGGCACAACAAGACCCCAAATGGAGCCTACATACCAAATTTCATCAAAATCGGTCAATGCTAAGTGGCAAAAGTGCCGCGTACGGCGGACGGCGGACGGACGGCCAAATTTTTATTAGATTTTTGGATTCTACGTACCTTGAAACGTAAACCATCAAATTTTGAGGGGGTGTTAAAATTTTTTTTCTTGGTCGATTCCAAAGGTTCATTATTGAAAATAATAAACCAAAACACAGTTTTTCCATTATTAGTATCTACCAACCATATTACCGCGCAAAGTTGATAATCAGTTTATTTTAACAGAAAGCACCTCTCAGCAGAACAAAAAAAAAAGAAGAAGGTCGCATTTTCGGCCTAGTTATGGGTAGTACCTGGGCGAGTCAAGGCGGGAATACGTTTTAAAGAAACGCTGCAAATTATTACACAACGGTTTATTATTTTTATATAGATCACTCGTCTACAAAATCACCAACCATCCAATATGAAGAAAAAAATAAAGAAAAAAAAATTTAAAAAAAATAAATAAATAAATAAATCAAAAAAATCAAAAAAAAATCAAAATCACCAACCATCGATCGCATTTCGGTCAGCTCTAATTTGAACGGAGATTAGGCCCCTTTTGCGATTCACACTCGTGTTTTGATTTATATATATATATATTTCAATATAAACCCTTAAATTTTCGTATGGAGCGAACGGTTTGTCCAACAGAGCTCCGCGTGGTCCCAAAAAATTCTAAAAATTCTATAGAATCTTAATTTGGAGGAAAAACAATACCTTTATATCGAAATTTTTTGAGTTAGGGCGTTTTCAAAATTTCAAAATTGATTTTGGAACCCTTAGAAGTGTCCTACATCAACCAAAAGCTTCGGGGCACAACTAGACCCCAAATGGAGCCTACACACCAGATTTCATCAAAATTGGTCAATGCTAAGTGGCAAAAGAGCCGCGTACGGCGGACGGCGGACGGACGGCCAAATTTTTATTCGATTTTTGGATTCTACGTACCTTGAAACGTAAACCATCAAATTTTGAGGGGGTGTTAAATTTTTTTATTTTCTTGGTCGATTCCAAAGGTTCATTATTGAAAATAATAAACCAAAAGGAACCTAAGGAATGGAAGAGGGGATGATGGAGGGGTGAGGAGTGAATAAGGGACCCCGAGGGAAGGGGAGGCTTGAAGGCAGTAGGTACCTTCTTGAAATTTTTATTAATTTCTCAATCAACTCTCATTCAACCATGGTTCATCGTTCAGAGCACTGGTCTCATTCACTCTTGAAACTGGAACACTATCCTGAATTGATGTTAAAACGTCAATAATTACTTATTCACTATTTAAATAACTTATTGTCCAATGTAGGAAGCGAAGGGTGATATCCTAATAAGTAATCTTGAATATCTAACTATTTTAAATTAGGTAATAATAAAACAACACCTGTACAAATTGAAAGTTTTCGAGCTAGGGATTATAAAAATGTTTTCACCAAAATTGGGGGTGGGAGGGGGTTACAAAATTATTTTTCTCTTGCTCGATTCCAAAGGTTAGATGATATTGCAAATAAAAACCAAAATAGTCCGGGAGAAGATCCTTTGCATGTAACAATGACAGAGGGTGTTTCCGCGATCAACCCCAATGGCAGTACCAATTTTCTAAAGCAAAATTTTTGGTCATACCTATAGCAGCGCCAGGACTGCCTCTGCATTGAGAAAAAACTCTAAAATCTTTTACATTAATAAAAGTAAATTTCCTCTATATCTGCAAACTAAAGCAATTTCTTCGAGGAAAGGTGGTAGGTTGGATATGGTTGGTAGGTACTGATCACGGGAGACAGACAGACACGGAACCAACATTGTTCAGGAAGGTCTGAAAAGTAAAACGCTAGTGGAAAATTTGATTTTGGATTTTTTTTTCGACCTTGAAAAGGGAAAAGAAAGCTTCCGCTACCTTGGTAGACTCGGGAGCAATTAATAAACCGTTATGTACGTACTATCTGCAGCGTTTCACAGGGTTTGCAAGGGGAAACGGTGAATGCTAAGAAAGTAAGACCGCTCAGTTATGCGGTACAGTATCATTGAGCCCTACATTCATGTTATAAAAAATCCCTGTCAGACTAATCAACTCGGTGAGTTTGTCAGCCAAGATCTGTGATTCGAACTCACAATTTCCTGTAAACTCTTCTACCCTTTAATTGGCCAGGAACCAGAAAGACTAGGAAATAATTCTGGTGGAAATCTGTTTAGCCATTTGATCGCATGAAAAACAGTCACACACGTGACAATCATGTTTAGAGGAGAAATTCCTTGTTGAACAGACATTCGTTTACAATGATTATCTACGTTCCGTATTGAAGAATCCGTCGTAACCAGCAAATCGAGTTCAACAAAAAAAGGACCGACTTCAGAACTGATAGCATACCACTGAAAAGGAGTACATAATTAGAACGCATTCAGGTACGTTGGTAGGCAGCCATCACCCTGATACCATAACCTACCTGAATATGTTAATAAGTATTATTTCTCCTTTTCACTGGTATGCTACAATCTATTTTGAGGTCGGTCCATTTTGATTTTTTTTAAATAGTGTTTCATTTCATCATTTACTGTTTCTTATTTTCAAGTTTTTAGTGGTTCTCGATTTATTTTTAAAACTAGTTTTTCGCAGTTTTCCGATCAGTTTTCTTTATGTTTACCGGTTTTGGTAAGTTAGGCCAGTTTATGTAATCCGGATCATCTTCCATAATATTGATTAGTTTCCGTGCAATGGAAGTTAATGGGAAAGTTACGTGAATACTGACCAATCTTCATCAACCACGTCATCCTCCATCATCAACCTCGCAAAATGAAATCCGTTTGAAACGGGACCACCATGGATACTGGTAGAACACATTTCAGATTAGTAGTAGAATAAAGAAAATTCAAGGTGTTCATACATACAATGAAAACAAAATAATCGTCGTTCCATGAACCGTGAAATGAGTACCTCCTCCTTCGCGGTTTTGAGGTAGGTCAAACGGTTTCACCAATAAAATCAACGATTATTTTCTTGTTCGTTATTATTCGATGATTCAAATCACAACATTGATGGTATTTCATCATGAAGGTATAACATCATGAAGGTATTTTCGGAATAAGAGTTTGATAAAAGCTAGACACCCACTTGATGTCATTACTACACAATGGTTCGTTATTTAACCTACTTGATGAGATTTGATTTTCCGACCCTATCTTTTAGGTAGTTACTATTATTTACGATTATTTTCTTGTTCGTTATGATTCGATGATTCAAATCACAACATTGATGGTATTTCATCATGAAGGTATTTTCGGAATAAGAGTTTGATAAAAGCTTGACACCCACTTGATGTCATTACTACACAATGGTTCGTTATTTAACCTACTTGATGAGATTTGATTTTCCGACCCTATCTTTTAGGTAGTTACTATTATTTACGATTATTTTCTTGTTCGTTATGATTCGATGATTCAAATCACAACATTGATGGTATTTCATCATGAAGGTATAACATCATGAAGGTATTTTCGGAATAGGAGTTTGATAAAAGCTTGACACCCACTTGATGTCATTACTACACAATGGTTCGTTATTTAACCTACTTGATGAGATTTGATTTTCCGACCCTATCTTTTAGGTAGTTACTATTATTTACGATTATTTTCTTGTTCGTTATGATTCGATGATTCAAATCACAACATTGATGGTATTTCATCATGAAGGTATTTTCGGAATAAGAGTTTGATAAAAGCTTGACACCCACTTGATGTCATTACTACACAATGGTTCGTTATTTAACCTACTTGATGAGATTTGATTTTCCGACCCTATCTTTTAGGTAGTTACTATTATTTACGATTATTTTCTTGTTCGTTATGATTCGATGATTCAAATCACAACATTGATGGTATTTCATCATGAAGGTATTTTCGGAATAAGAGTTTGATAAAAGCTTGACACCCTCTTGATGTCATTACTACACGATGGTTCGTTATTTTACCTACTTGATGAGATTTGATTTTCCGACCCTATCTTTTAGGTAGTTACTATTATTTACGATTATTTTCTTGTTCGTTATGATTCGATGATTCAAATCACAACATTGATGGTATTTCATCATGAAGGTATTTTCGGAATAGGAGTTTGATGAAAGCTTGACACCCTCTTGATATCATTACTACACGATGGTTCGTTATTTTACCTACTTGATGAGATTTGATTTTCCGACCCTATCTTTTAGGTAGTTACTATTATTTACGATTATTTTCTTGTTCGTTATGATTCGATGATTCAAATCACAACATTGATGGTATTTCATCATGAAGGTATTTTCGGAATAGGAGTTTGATAAAAGCTAGACACCCACTTGATGTCATTACTACACAATGGTTCGTTATTTAACCTACTTGATGAGATTTGATTTTCCGACCCTATCTTTTAGGTAGTTACTATTATTTACGATTATTTTCTTGTTCGTTATGATTCGATGATTCAAATCACAACATTGATGGTATTTCATCATGAAGGTATAACATCATGAAGGTATTTTCGGAATAAGAGTTTGATAAAAGCTTGACACCCACTTGATGTCATTACTACACAATGGTTCGTTATTTAACCTACTTGATGAGATTTGATTTTCCGACCCTATCTTTTAGGTAGTTACTATTATTTACGATTATTTTCTTGTTCGTTATGATTCGATGATTCAAATCACAACATTGATGGTATTTCATCATGAAGGTATTTTCGGAATAAGAGTTTGATAAAAGCTTGACACCCACTTGATGTCATTACTACACAATGGTTCGTTATTTAACCTACTTGATGAGATTTGATTTTCCGAGCCTATCTTTTAGGTAGTTCTGTTCTCCAATCGGATTAGTATTAACTCAATCGTGTTATGGATACAAGAGAGCTCCTTGCCACATCAACTTTAGTTTCGCTCCGCTCTTGTAATTTGTCTGAGTTGATTACCTACATAAACATTGTTTCACCGAAAATTGAACCGTCGTGATACCTTAGTTCCTTTTTTTTTATGGAATTACGTGAGATAAGTTCTAGATGGTCTCCTTGGAATTTCATCGCTCCCAGATTGGAGGTATTCTCTGCGCTTGCGCTAATGTAAACCCACCCTGCCTAATTTCACCTTATTTCCTACTAGTCCTGTTTTGCTCAAATTAGGAAGTCATTAGTGGAGGTGACGTTTTCATTATCCCATACGATTTTTTCTCGTTCATTCCACTGATAGCCTCTACGCACGCACAAGTTAGAATTCTTACTAATGTCGGGCGGGCTTTAGAAAATCACCTACCAATTTCAATTCAGTCACATCTATCGCGAACAGATTTACCTGTAAAATATAACCATGATAAGGTTGCACTCAATTGAGAGATGTCTTGTTCTGACCTAGATCAAAATTAAGTAAGAGCGTGGGAGCAGAACGGAAGAAACCAGCCATGGAAGCTTCTTCGAGACAATCTGTTGTGTCTCGGTGAGAAGAAGAGGTATCAAACACACGCTAAAATAAGCAACCAGGTTTCTCCCTAAATCATTCCAACTGGCTTCTAGTTGATGTTTGGCCTCTCGACGATGCGTAGAAAATAATGCTAGACTTCTCGGAGTGGTCGCCTACGCTTCCCACAGCCCTAATAATCTGTGAGTGCAGACGATTCCGTCGTAACTAAGAAGGCAGTAGGTACCCATCTCGCTTCCTTACTACCGGTGGCAGTGGTGATTTTGAAGCCCTCCCTTACTAAAAATCAAGTTTGTACCGTCAAGACACCCAAAACGCTGTCATAGAGAAAGTTTGTGTGAATTTCATCATGAATTCAGAGGCCTTATTCCACTAATGGAGGCATGGAACCGTCAACTGGTACAACTTTCGCCACCCCGTTCAACAATGTGCCACAAACGTTTTTCACAGTCAAAGCTACCTAGCGATTCCTGGGATGAGGCTATTGTAGTAATAATGAAGAGGGAATAATAATAGTAAACGATGCCATTGTTGAACTGCCTTTTATTCCTAATCACCATGAGTAACCTACTCCTAATTAGCTGTCCCTGTGGCGGACACTACATCTCTCCCCACCCTGCACAGTTAGTAGAACACCATGCATAGATAACTATTTCCAATTTAATTAGATTAATAAATGCATGCTCTGGGTGATAACAAAATTCATTGAGAATATAACATGATACATAAGGTAATATGATGATACATGGTAATGACATGATAAGGCACATGAGATACATGATCCATTTGGTAATATAACAGTTTCTCCAAAGGTTATTCACAGGGGTTGAACTTGATTGGAGCTCTCCTCTCCCTCTTTGACCTCCTTATTTCCCTTTCTTGAGGTGATCCAATTTTTGGTGAATCTTGTGTCTGCTTTCTCTCTTGGTCTGGTGATAAATTCCCCTTGAGATTGGTTGGAGAATGGGGGGGGCTAAATTTCTGTCGAGAAGGTGTGGAGTTGATTTCCTTCCTCGACTCAATGTTCTTTTCAAAATCTTCGTACACTGTGGGCCTGTTCTTCTTTCCCTCCGAAAAGTTCTCTAAGGTTCTGATTGTTGTCTCATCGAGGTTTTTTTCCGGTGATAGTAGGGTCGACCTAGGATTTGGAACCTTCTTGAAGAAGGAGGAGTTCCTAGTGACTGTTTCATTTCCTCGGGTGACGCTGACCATTGTTCCTTGAATTTCTGAAATGGTGAATGGAGATGGATTGAAAGGTGGTGTCAACTTGCACTTTTTCTTTTGTTTCATCAACACCTGGTCTCCGACTTTCAACGTGGGAGTTTTTGCATGATTGACAATATCAGCGTACGATTTTATTTTATTTTTATTCTCCCTATCATTTTGTGCAACTTTATTGTGTTGTTTTGGTTTTTTGATTCTTTCAAGAGGTAGAATAGTTGAATAGGTATACTGAAACATCAGCTCCGCTGGTGTGTAAGATGTTGTGGAGTGAGGAGTTCCTCGATACATCATTAGAAAATTGTCTAAATTATTTTCCCAGATCGTTTTATCTATTTCGCAAGTTCTCAAGAATTTTACCATGGTTCTCATAAAACGTTCAACGTTTCCATTGGCCTGAGGCCAGTACGGAGTGACTGTTTTATGAGTGATACCCATATTTTCAAGACTGTTGGTAAATTCACGCCCATTGAACGGTGGTCCATTATCAGACTTGAGAACTCTGGGAAAACCAAACGTGCAGAACCACTCTTTTAAATGTTTTAGAACTGTTTGACTACTCACATCACCAATGATTTTTGCCAGAGGGAACCTTGAGTATTCATCCAAGACAACCATCACGTACTTATTGTTCCTGAATGGACCGGCAAAATCAACTGCCAGCTGTTCCCAAGGACCATTTGGTAGGACCGTTGGTTGTACAGGAGCAGGAGACATATGTGACACTGTGGAAAGACATGGAATACACGATTTTAGCTTTTCTTCCACAATTTCATTCAGCTTAGGAAACCAAATTTTGGATCTGAGAAACTCTTTGGTTTTGAAAACACCTTGGTGTCCCGAGTGAGCTAAATCCACCACTTTCTCATACAAGGACTCAGGTATAACTATTCGATTTCCCCTCAGAACAATACCATCAGTGGTAACTGATAACTCATTAATTATTTTTTTGAAACCTTGTAATTTACCATTTCCGTTATTGGGTAGCTCTCTATGGTGTTTTTGTTGGATGACTGCTGCTATGGTTGAGAGCGTTGGATCCTTTGATGTGAGTTCAGCCACTGTTTTCCTTGAGAGTGCCACGGGAAGATAAAGATCAGTGACTGCATTTATGTGAGCTTCTATAAGTTCAGCTCCAGTGCTTTCAGTTTTAGAAGGATGCCTGGAAAAGAAATCAGACGGGTTTGTTTTTCCGGGGGTGTGCTTGACTTGAAAGTTATACCCCTGCAGCTTGAAAACCAGTCGTTCTAAACGAGGTGACATATTTGAGTTTGTTTTTTGGAGAATGCTGACAAGTGGCTTGTGATCGGTGTGAATCACAAATTTACTTCCTAATAGATAAAGCTTGAAATGATTCACTGCCCATGAAATAGCCAACATTTCTCGTTCTAGCTGACTATAACGAGTCTCTGTAGGTGTCAAACTGGTACTCGCACATTCTATGACCTTGGTGTCAGAACCATCAGATTGAGCCAAAATTGCTCCAAGTCCATTTGGACCTGCGTCCACAATGACGTGAGAGATTTTGTTCACATCAAAGTATGAATTTTTTATATGTGCAGTTAGCAAGTCTTTCAATCTATTCAATGCACAAGACTCTGTCTCTCCCCATTTGAATTCTCCTTCCCCCTTGATCAAATCACGGAGTGGTTTGGTGAGGCTAGACAAATTTGGAATGAAAGTACCACAGTAATTTATCAAACCCAGTACTGACCTTACTTCACCGACGTTCTTTGGAGGATTTTCGTTGGCTAGTTCGGCAAATGCTGCGATTTTCTGGGGATCAGGGTAAACTCCATCTTCTTTAAAAACATGTCCGAAAAATTTCACTTCTTTTATACCAAATTGACACTTTTCAGGGTTCAGGGTGAGTCCCTTTTCTTCCAGCGTGCGAAGAACTGTGTGTAAGATATCATCATGTTCTTCTCTGGACCTCCCATGCACTAAAATATCATCACTGATGTTTAGCACACCTTTTATATTAGCCAAAACCTGACGGATAGTGTCCTGGAATAGCTCTGCAGCGGCGGATACTCCAAAACTCAGACGTTTGTATCTATAGAGACCCAAATGAGTGGAGAATGTCGTGACGTATCTTGACTTTTCGTGTAGCTCCAACTGATGGTATCCATCATTGAGATCTAGCTTAGAAAACCACTTTGCCCCATTCAATTCTGTCACTATGTCTCGCATTGTGGGAGTAATGTGGCGCTCTCTAGTGATTGCCTTGTTGGGCTCTCTCATGTCAACACAAACCCTCAATCTGTTGTTCGATTTTGGCACCAGCACAACTGGAGACACCCATGGTGTGGGCCCTGTTGCTTTCTCTATTATGCCGGTTTCCTGTAGACGTTTTATTTCATTTTCTACAGAGCCTCTTAGATGATAGGGGATTCTGCGATGAGGATTAGCTACAGGTTTCACATCAGGGTCTATATGCAAATGTACGAGTGTGTTTTTCAATTTACCAATTCCTCTAAACAGCTTAGGATATTGTTCCTTCACCTGGTTTACTGACGTGATTTGGTACAGAAATTGAATGAGATTTAGCCCAACAGCAGTAGATCGACTGAGCAGGGACGGGGCTTTATCATTGACAACATAAATTTCAGTAGTTAAATTTCTGTTCCCAAAAGACAGTTTGGACTCAAATTTACCACAAACCTTCAATGGTTCCTGAGATTGGTATGGAAATAACTTCACACCTCTTGGAGATATCAGTTTAGGACTAGGATGCAGCTTATCGTACGTTTCCTTAGATATAATGTTCGCCGTTGAACCTGTGTCAAAACAAAACCTGATGGCATTTTCTTTTCCGTTGATTCCTATTGAGACGTCTAGCGGAGATTTGTCACCAGAAACTTGAAAATTGTGATATGTCTTCTCATCAGGTTCACTGTGATCCGACTTTACATCCTCATCGTTGACGTATTTTACCGATCGATCAGTTTTCTGACTCCTACAAACTGAGGCGAAATGATTGTTTTTATTGCAGTTGAAACATCTCTCACCTTCAGCTGGGCACTTCTTTTCACCGTGAGGCCATTTTCCACCACAATTTCGACACTTGTTTTGGTGATGGTTAAGTCGTTTTCCTTTCGATCGAGCACCAGCCTGACTGACCTTGTTTATGGGTTGTGGCGTGTCCAGTTCCATTCGCTTGCTGTCTCTTTGACTCTGTTCGAATGAAACAGCAATGTTAACTATTTCCGACAAGGTACCTTTCGTTTCCCTAAGAAGGCGTTCACGAGTTGCCGAGTCTCGAATTCCTCTTACAAATTGCGATCGTACGTGAGTGTCCATTGTAGACTTTTTACAATGTGGGCATACGAAATTGCATTTCATTGCAACACGTTTGAGATCCGCCACATAGTGTGAGACTGATTGTTCACCTTGTTGCAAAGTTTCAGCAAACGAGTGTTGTTCTGCTATCTCACTTGGACTGGGACACAGATATTCCTTCAGCAGTCTACATAGGTCCGCAAATTTTAGTTTTTTTGGTTTTTCCGGAGCAGTTAGCGACGATAAAACTTGATACAGCTTGGCGGGTAGGCAGTTAATCAGGATTTGTGTACACCTCTGGTCACCTTCCACGGTTGTGCAATCAAGATTTTTCATTTCCAAGTGATTTTCCAGACGTTCTAGATACGACGAAAACGTTTCATTTGACTCATCAAACGGCAATAAGTTCGTGACGTATCTGTCTGGCCGCACCTCCGATTGAAATGTTGACATTGACGTCGATAGAGCCGATGCTAACACTGATGATTGGGCCTGTATTGCCGCCTGAACCGCCGAAGCAATCGCCGCATTTAAGTCTGCCGACATTTCGCACGAATTTCGACAAAATTGCCTTTACACTGCGCCAAAATGTAGTAATAATGAAGAGGGAATAATAATAGTAAACGATGCCATTGTTGAACTGCCTTTTATTCCTAATCACCATGAGTAACCTACTCCTAATTAGCTGTCCCTGTGGCGGACACTACAGCTATTAATTAATTGTATCTGTTCCCGGTTTTTTTCGTAAGTTGAATTTGTCCAAAAAGTCTCCTTTGGGTACCCCACTAGCGTTTGGTTCACGTTTCTGGTAAGTTTATTTTTTCAAACCTATAATATCAGCAACGAATTGCCATATTTGCCTTTTTCATGAGTGTGTTATTTCCTTTGATATTTACAGGAAAGTAAAAAATGGGACAAACAGCCAACAAACCACCAACTTTTTCCCGTTTATGCATTGATATTTAAAGTGTTCTGTTCTATTTTTTGATCACGTGGACGATCCAAATGTCACAGTTCACGGATCAAACCAAATTACGGAACCCAAACCTTAAGGGGGAGATCCTAACCATTTCCCCCACATATCTCCGCATCAGATAGGCCTACAGGGACTATTTTTTGTAATTCTTCATATTTTTAGTCAATAAATAGAGCAATGAGCTTACATTTTAGATTTTAAAATGTTATCATATATTTTTGTTGGTATCATACATTTGAAAAATTTGAATACTCCAAATATCTTCACTCCGATTTGTTGAAACTAACCTCCTGATGGTTCCCTAAAAATCCCAAAATTTTCGGTTCATCCGTTCATCCATGGTTTTGGAATTACTTTTGAATTGAGCCATATAAATCAGGGTTATATTTTTGTTATAAAAAATATATTTTCTGTGTTATGCTTACTGAATTTTATTAAAAAATGAAGAAGATAAGGTTTCGAGTTTTTTATGATCACACTCTCCCTAAAAAGTTGAAAAATATTGAAATTTTTTAGAAACAAGCTGGTTTTTGGTTCCTTCTCAAAGTTAACATGATAAGTAACAAAGAAACCAGGACAAGAAGTGTTCACTGCTCGATATTCGTATATTTTCAAGCTAAAAAAATTGTGGTACATTGTTGTACCCTTATGGGGTACAAGAATGTGCCACGAAAAAACATTTCTCTCTATTCTTGCATAAGAGATAGAATTTTTTTCATGGTGGCATTTGATACTTGGAAAGTAGAGGTACGTTGGGTAAATTTTTCAATAATATACGATGAAAAGTAAAGTATTTACACGTAAAAAAACCTCAAAATTGGCACAAAGTTGTACCAGTTGACGGTACGTGTTGTGGATCGTCGATCATTGTTTTTGAAATGCTTCTCAGCTTTGATGCTACACAATTTTATGATGCCAACTCGTGAAGCACGAGGTGGTCTAATTTATGTTAGTTGTGATGATGGATTTTAAATTGCTATTCTGTTCCTAAGCTTTCATGAAGCAAAAAATGTTTTAAGTTGTTTCTGTAAAAAATAACTTTTTTAAGAAGCTCTAGAATGGTAATTTATAATCTAGACGCTGCAAATGATTACACAACGGTTCATTACTTAACTGTAAAGTTCTCCCTTCAACAACCTTCTGAAGACCAGGGGTAGGTAGAAGTAGAGTGAGAGGGGTTTGGGTCCTCATGTCAAGGCTCGAGAGACCCAAGTATGATAAATTTCACAATAAACGTGCATTCAACAATTGTTGATCGTTTGGGTGGTATTATTCGTTTCTCAAAATTTCTCACTATTTTTGACCGACTTCAACGCGCCGAAGGCGCGCGAAAGAGGTGGTACCTACTCATTTCGGGTTGTCGTGGGACGACGATTTTTTTTGTATGTCCGAGTCGTTTGCATTTCTTTATTCTGGTATCAATCTGTCTGGTTCTTTTTGAAATTTGTTCTACCAGTATCCGTGGTGGTCCCGTTTCAAACATATTTCATTTTGCTTTGTTAAAAGTATCGAAAATTTGTGAAAGAAGTTGAAAAACGTGGTTCCCGTTTTCGGGAATATTGGTCCACATTCACTCTGCTTGCCCTGTGACGTCCGACTGAGTCGCTGGAGGACCATTTGTGTATAGTCAAATTGAAGGTCTAATTGTAAGCTTTAAAATGATATGCTATGTGAGGGGGTTCCGATAACTAAAAGGTGCTGCGGTGATGAGAAAGGGGGAAATTATACTGGGTTATTCGCTCAGAACCTGCATGAACCATATCAAACGTGTCTACGAATGCTCATGTATGAGAGTTTTCCTACCAAATATGAAGGATAATCATAGTACTGTTAGTTAGGTATTCTACCAAGTGGGTGTAGCACATAGCTCTCTCAACACTAATAACATGATTGGGTAGATAACAGTGTAGGAGATCGTCAGATCTGCATAGTGCCGTACCAAATATTAGGGATATAATAGTACAGTTAGTTGATAAGAGGTTATTCTACCAAGTGGGTGTAGCACATCGCTTCTTCGTTATTCATAAATAGTAGGGTAGGTAATGGTATAGGAGATCGTCAGAACTGCATAGTGCCGTACCAAATATTAGGGATATAATAGTACAGTTAGTTGATAAGAGGTTATTCTACCAAGTGGGTGTAGCACATCGCTTCTTCGTTATTCATAAATAGTAGGGTAGGTAATGGTATAGGAGATCGTCAGAACTGAATAGTGCCGTACCAAATATGAGGTATATAGTACAGTTAGGTGATAAAGGGTTTTCTATCAAGTGGATGTAGCACTTAGCTCCCTCGTCAATCATGTCATGGTTGAGTTGTTGAATTGTGTTGTCAGAACTACCAAGTACCTACGAAATATGAGGGAAGTCGAACAGTTAAGGGATATGAGAGTAGATGGCTAAGAAGGAAAGTGACCCAAATACCTCCTGAAACTGATCCATAAACGGAAACTCATCTACACGTATGGAAACTGATCCGGATTACAAAATGTCGTCCACCCTATGGTTTCTAGTTCACCTTACTGAAATGATGCACAGTATTGAAGTAGATGTACATTGCAAAAACTGATCGAAAAACTACGGGTAAATTAATTTCTGATTTAAATTGAGGACCACTAAAAAGTGAAAAATAAAAAATAATATAAAATGGAAAAATAATAAAATAAAAACCTTTTTAACAAAGAAATGGACCGACCTCAAAAATGATGTCCGTGAACACCAAAAAGGAAAAAATAATAATCTCAGCGAAATCTCACTGATGTATTAGGTTGTTGGATATAAATATCTTGTCAACAGATGGTATGAAGGAATACCAACAATTATTTGTAATGTGATTCACACTCATTGTCACACTCATATCCTCCATCATACGATAGCAGTGACGTGCTACCCAATAGTTTTGGAACACTTATCTCTACTCGTATTCATGTTTTGTAATACTCACCAGATCATGTGAGTATTACTTAATAACCACAGTGTATCCAGATAGGTAGGTAGGTAGGTGCGCATTGAAGTCGCCGCCGTGCCCATCTGTAGACAGAAACATCTTCTACATCTTCTACTTACCAACATATCATTCTTTTTCGCAAATATACATACCTCCCATACTATGAATATGCTTCCACACCGAGTATGAATGTTTAATATTGGGGGAGGTTTTGAACGTTAATTAGGTAACAACGCTTCCGAAGGTATGTAGCTACATAACAATAATATTGTAATGGACATATTATGTCCATCACTGTAATAATAAAGTCTCAGATAATAATAAAGTCCCAAAATACTCGTCACAACCATTCCTAGGGAGGTTTACACTTACTATCATACTCATATGGCAGCAGAGACGTACTAGGTACCTGATAGTTTGGGGAGCACATTTTAACTCAATGGTAGTTAGTTTGTGTCTACAGATGGGCACGGCGGCGACTTCAATGCGCACCTACCTACCTACCTATCTGGATACGCTGTGGTTATTAAGTAATACTCACATGATCTGGTGAGTATTACAAAACATGAATACGAGTAGAGATAAGTGTTCCAAAACTATTGGGTAGCACGTCACTGCTATCGTATGATGGAGGATATGAGTGTGACAATGAGTGTGAATCACATTACAAATAATTGTTGGTATTCCAACATACCATCTGTTGACAAGATATTTATATCCAACAACCTAATACATCAGTGAGATTTCGCTGAGATTATTATTTTTTCCTTTTTGGTGTTTACGGACATCATTTTTGAGGTCGGTCTATTTTTTTGTTAAAAAGGTTTTTTTAATTAATGAAAATAAACGAGCTAGGACGTTTTGATAGTGCTTTTCTTAACTTTTACCTCTTAGATATAACTGAAAATAACCAAACGCTTCGGGATTTAACTGTACCCAAAATGGAGCCGCTATACCTACCAAAATTTAATCAAAATCGGGAACTGGGCAAAATACCGTACAGGATACGAGGTACGATGGAAAATAACTTCGTATAGTTTTGCCATTTACAAGGATTTCATGACAGACAGAGACGAAACCAAAATTGTTCAGAAAGGTCTATAACGTAACACGCGAGTGGAAATTTTGATTTTGGAGAACATTTTTCAATATTTGAAAGTGAAAACAATGCGTAGTTGCTCGGAAAAAATCAAGTATTGCAAATATATAAAAGTTTTTTGTAAGTAAAAGTGTTTTGTGGTTTTGAAAATGATGTAGAGCGGTTATTTTTTGAAAACATGTGACAAAAACTTCAGGATATTTCCTACACTTCATACAAAAAGAAACAAATATCTTACTTACAGGTACTTTTTGTTTTATTGCGTTACGAAATAAGAAACATTTGTTAAATCATCCCGTATTTTACGTAATTGGGGTATATCACTTGTTGTAATGGTCTCAAGATAAATAAACACACAAAAAACCAAAACAGAATAACCCATCAGCTTGTTGTTGAGTCGTGGACCTCACCTGCACTTGACTTTCCTTCATTCCTAAGTAAACAGAAAGATCTGTTTCGCCATGTTTTCGCATCTTCAAACGGTCGTACGTCTAAACACAGATGCCTTTTAAAACAACAATAAGCCACAATAGCTCCTGAGCAGCCTCCAACTCCAAGTGTCAGTGTCAAGTGGCCTTCCCAGAAAACCCGCTGTTAGCCACAGTATTATTAGAAACAGCGCTGTAAACATGTAGGATTGTAGGTAACTAAAGTGAATTGATATTTTTGCTTCCTTACTATCGAATACAGAGAAACTTTGTGTTTGTGTAGGAAGTCATCAAAATTTGGGTCCTTCAAAATGAATCTCTACTCGTATTTTGAGTTTCAGAACTTTTGGAACGATTTTGGTTCAGTTTGGTTTATCCTGTGGTAAATCCATGTTCCGGGCATTACTAAACGAAATCATTGACCGATTTAGATTTAATTTTCCGGGTTGATGCGGATTAATTTCGAGGCAGTGCCCTAAGAATTTAATCAACAAAATAAACATTGTCCATCTTCTATCCTGTTCTTGCTAAGAAGTTGAAATCCGACTGAGAGGTCCTCAAGGAAACTACTTACTTATCACCTTTTGAGCTGCTAAAGTTGACAAACAGACGTCTTAAGAGCCAGATTATCTTTCTGGAAGGTGATATTTACCTTCCAACTAAAACAATTTTCATTCATGTCTCCTTTGAGGTAAATTTTGACCCCAAAATGACGATCAGTACCCATAATTAGAATTCCGCAGCTATCAGGGAGGTACGAACCTTTTGCTTAAGGCTAAATGTCACGATGTTCTAGTGTGATTCTGAAATAAGTGATGGCAGCACCATCGGGGCCAAATTTCGTTTACTCCTCAGTTGAGAACGGATCGACATATTTTAGTTCCGCAAACGGATTTCTCTTCAAGATCACCGTAGAATTCCGGGTAATTGGTTTAGAAAGTGTGCAAAAATTTTTTGCACACAGTTCCAACAAAAATTTGTTTAAATTTTGAACATTTTCAAAAAGTGGCCTTATAGCCACTTGCAGAACCTTCATCAGAATACGAATCCGTTTGCAGAATTTTTCTAACTTGATCATAGCCGTCGGATTCGCGTTTTTACGATATGGAGGGGGCCGAGGGGGGCGATCATGGGCTGGGGGGAAGGGCGGCGATCAAACGCCCCGCCGCCCGCCCGACCTTCACATTCATGTTTTGCTAGTATGCACCCTTTGGTCTCTATTCCTTTTCCTGGCCTCCTAATAGGTAGCCACCATCAACCTTCCCATTTCCAACTCCTCTGTCTTGAGGCTGATCGAATTGGGCGAAATTTCCATAAAAAGCAAGACACATAAACAAATAACTTATGAGACACATTCTGTGTTAATTTGATTCAGATAATGGTTAGGTATCATAATTATGGTAGAATGTTATACATATTATTGATTGATACTGGGGCGATGATTTTCATAGGGGATCGTCTAGACGTCAACCCGCATAATGTACCTACCTCAAAATTTTTCATCGAAATTGGACATTAATTTCGTATATGTAGTTTCGGGCGTTACAAGGATTTCATGACAGACAGGCAGACACGGAACCAAAATTGTTCAGGAAGGTCTAAAATATATAACTCGAGTAGGAATTTTGATTTTGGAGATATTTTTTTTAACGTTGAAAAGTGAAAACAATACTTCCGTTATCGTAGTAGACTCGAACACAAAATTATTATTTATGATTAACTAAAAATTGTACTGAGCAAAAATAGATAAGGTGCCTACGCACTTCTTACTTCCGAGTCCACCAAGGTAGTGGAAGTATTGTTTTAACTTTTCAAGATTGTAGAAAAAAAATATCTCCGAAATCAAAACTTCCCCTCGCGTTCTATGTTTTAGACCTTCCTGAACAATTTTTGTTTCGTGTCTGACTGTCTTTGATTCTGTCGTGAAATCCTTGTATCGGGCAGAACTACACGAAGTTATTGTCTGATTTCGATGAAATTTTCAGGAATTGTGCGGGTTGGCGAGTAGATGGTCCCCTTTGAAAATCACTCCCGGACTAATAGTAGTGACTGCGGAAGCGAAAACGTGAATTCCTTGTAACAGTCTTAACTTCTTCATTTCCCATCTGAGTTCGATTACATTTTCAGGGATTATGGAGATTGGGGTGTAGATGGTCTACGAAAATCACGGCCTCCAAATTGACATTAGCATCTGCGCATGCGCAAACATTAAATCCTTGAAACAGCTATAACTTTCACATATTTCATAAGAATTAGATGAAATTTGTCAGGATTGTTCAAATTGGCATGTAGATAGTCCCCTACGAAAATCAAGACCCCGGAGCTGATAGTAGCACTTCGCAGATTTTTCCCGTTGATTGTGTACTCCTTTACTTACCCCAGATTAATCGCATATGGACGCCCAATTCTTACTGTGGGACGTGGTAAAAAACGATGTAGTGATCGCTGCACAATCGCGGAATATTGAAGGGTAAAATCACCAACGCCGTACCCTAGTACTACTACCTATAGTATTCGAACGTCAACAGTGCCCGATGTACCCGGGATTGCTAGCGAATGAGAAAGGTGTGCGACCTTGAACTCTTCGAGTAAGCCGAAAAGGAAAACACGTAGGGTTGCCATCTGTATTAATGGTAATTACTTCGTAAGACCACAGAACTATCTACAGTTATAGGGTATTTATTGCAGTGCACTAACGGTAATTTTGGAACAGTCATGTTTGTAATTTAGTAGGTATACCTAGTACCTCAAAATTCACTTCGGTAGTGATAGGCGTTATAATTACATGAAATCAGGAATGACATTTATGAGCAAAGAAAATTGATAATTTAACTCTTAGAAGAGGGAATTCGGGAATGAAAAATTCAGTCACGGGGGATTTTAGTTTCAAATTAATTTTGATATTACTTCAAAGATATTTGAATTTTTGGTAAATAATGAATAGGTGTTTGTACCTTTTTCAACACTATTGCAGAGTGAATTAACTACTATTTATTTATTAATCGTCATTAGCTGTTCACAAAATGTGGAAATCAACGTCAACCGCCAAGAATATGCTCCTCAAACCATCTATTACTAGTTGTTCTAGATACCTAACTAGTCCATGTGCAGTGAGCTGAAATTATCACAATTTTAGAACTAACTATTTAGTAGGTAGTGCAAACCATTATCTGAATCAAATTAACACAGAATGTGTCTCATAAGTTATTTGTTTATGTGTCTTGCTTTTTATGGAAATTTCGCCCAATTCGATCAACCTCAAGACAGAGGAGTTGGAAATGGGAAGGTTGATGGTGGATACCTATTAGGAGGCCAGGAAAAGGAATAGAGACCAAAGGGTGCATACTAGCAAAACATGAATGTGTGATGGTCCGGAGGGCGGCGGGGCGTTTGATCGCCGCCCTCCCCCCCAGCCCATGATCGCCCCCCTCGGCCCCCTCCATATCGTAAAAACGCGAATCCGACGGCTATGATCAAGTTAGAAAAATTCTGCAAACGGATTCGTATTCTGATGAAGGTTCTGCAAGTGGCTATAAGGCCACTTTTTGAAAATGTTCAAAATTTAAACAAATTTTTGTTGGAACTGTGTGCAAAAAATTTTTGCACACTTTCTAAACCAATTACCCGGAATTCTACGGTGATCTTGAAGAGAAATCCGTTTGCGGAACTAAAATATCTCGATCCGTTCTCAACTGAGGAGTAAACGAAATTTTCTTCATTTTGGTGCTGCCACGTGGTGGCAGATTTCACAACTAAACTCGGGACATTTAGCCTTAAATAAGGCAAGAAAATCGGGATGTGCTCACAATTGAATCAGTGGTGTTAGATGTGCGAGAGGTTACAACTTTTCTCCCTATATGTAGCCCAGTCAATTTATACACAAAAAGAAGGCCAAACATTGTAATTTATTTACGATCTTTTTTTAATACGATAAACTATATGATAAAAGGATATTTTATCCTCAAACTTGCAAAATCAATCAAATAACTATCAAATTGTGCACTATTATTGAAATTGTTCCATGTTTTCTCCGACATTTATTAACCTTCTTTAATTTTGTTAATTTTTCCCAAATAATGCTTGGTTTTTCATTTTCTTTTGGTTTTTATTTATGATAATTACACTCGTACTTTGATGGTTACAGGTATGATTCAGGTTTCAAATTTAAGCTAATACATAACCTTCCAATCCCTCTCTCTTCACTTTTTTCTAAAATGATTAGTTTTGGAAGCGGAAGGCTCAAAACATGATCTCAATACGAAAAATTTTTTGAAAACTTTTTTGATTTTCT
Source organism: Apolygus lucorum (assembly GCA_009739505.2). NCBI lineage: Eukaryota > Metazoa > Arthropoda > Insecta > Hemiptera > Miridae > Apolygus > Apolygus lucorum. The sequence continues at coordinate 56,283,381 of CM019177.2, forward strand.
CAATGGTTTATCACCGTTACCATTCAACCTGCTGGGCCCTAATTGGTCTCAAACTTTAGTAAATTTAACCTACTTTAAGAAGTCACTGGGCATAAAAGTTTGGAATCATTATAGTTTAGAAGTTACAGGTAAAAACCTGAAAAAAGTGCATAACTATCTCGGTTTTCAGCGCACTAGGTAGGTACGTCAGTTGCACAGGATTATCGGGGTTGCAAATTTGGGGATAAACTACCCTTAGGGGTCCTAACAACATGTGAAAAAAATCAAAGATGTCCCCTCCACTGCAATGTTGAATCTACGAGTACGAATTGACTGGGCAAGAATTGGTGATTCCCGCCATCTCCTACTCCTACTTCCCGACAAATTACCCATTTACCAACATAAATATTACTTTTACGTTGAATCCATCAAGCTCGTTCGTGAATGATGTGGCTCCCTACCAGATTATTTCGGGAAAACTATCAATCAAAACCGTCAATCGGCTTTCTGTCCGTCCAATGATGAATGATGATCTACTTCTACGCAAAGAGTCACGAAAACGTCTAGCGTAATATTGTATTTAGTTTTTTGAAAGACTTCCAACTACTTTAAAGAAAGATACACATCCACACTATTAAGTCTTCAGTTCGTCTAGGAAGAATGAATGAAAAAAAAAATCATGGAGGAATTTCGATTTTTGGTCGAAGTTGACCAAACGTAAAAAACCCTTGTTACAGCCATAATTTCTACATTTTCCGTACAAATTCGATGTAATTTTCAGGAATTGTTTGGATACGACTCTAGAAGGTTCCCTGTGAAACCCATCACGATTGAAATTGTATTACCTATCTGGTATGCATCAGATCATCTTTATCTATACAATCGAGTTATTTATACGAGGAAACTACAGGCCACACCCACTTGGCAAACCTATTTTTTCAATTCTGGTATCGAATTAGACTAACAGAGTAATTAGAAAATAGAGTAATATCGTTTGGAGGTAGAGAGTTGCAGTCAGACTTGTTGTTTAAAAAAAGATCGAAGACGTAGGTACTCTCGAATTATTTATTCAATCGATATTAAGCTGTAACCTGGTGTTTTATTGAGCTGAGTCATTGATTGTTAATGCTCAATCACTCAATTTAAACGAAATATTCGGAATTAATGCCGCAGATTGATTTATCCGGTTGTGTTTCAACCACATTACTAACATTTCCTATTTAGTATTTTTCTAACTCCTGGGTTGGGAGAGCAGTTGTAGGGGGGAGGGGGGGGGGTGCTGCAATAGAAAATTGTATAGATGATCCGATGCATAGTAGTTGGTCTCAAAACATAAATTTCTAAGTACCTTGAACTACCTTCATAGGGGACCATCTACACATCAACCGGCACAATCTCTGAATATTGTTGGAAAATGTTGAATTTATGGCTGACAAGGATTTCACGTTTGAGCATGCGCACAAAATACTTTCAATTTGGGGGCCATGATTTTCATAGGGGACCATTTCCACCCCAACTAGCATATTTCCTGAAAATTTCATCGAAATCAGATGGGAAATGTAAAAGTCATGGCTGAACAGGGAAATATATGTTTGCGCATGCGCAGTGGCTACTATCAATCCATTGGTGATGACTTTCAGAACCGCCGATCCGCACAATCCCCGAATTTCGTCGAAATCGGATGAGAAATGTAGAAGTTATGGCTGTGGCAAGGATTTCATGACAGGCAGACTCGGAACCAAAATTGTTCAGGAAGGTCTGAATTGTAAAACGCGAGTGGAATTTTGATTTGGGAGAACTTTTTTTCAACCTTTAAAAGTGAAAACAAAGCTGCCGCTACCTTGGTAGACTCGGAAGCAACACATTCTTGGCTACGTAACTACCAAATCTCATGCAACTCACACATACTTATATCATGAGTATACAAAATGAAGTGTCAAAACTTTTTTCAAATTGGGTAGCCAAAATCCCCTTTATCTACATGGTTCTATTGAGTCGTTGTCCAATCGTCTCAACGGTTGGCATGGTTGACATCTTAACGGTAAATGGGAATTCGGGGCAAAAGATCGAGAAATCGGGTTTTCACGAAAAATGAAATTTCTACATACAACACCGGGTCATAGGGGACCAACAAGAAGGTTAAACTCTAGAAAATACTATGGAATTTCCTACTGTAGCACAGGTTTCCCGAAACATGAAATTTGTCAAAAACAAGAATTTGTTTAACTTACAGCTGGAGTACGAAGCTTTCCTATGAGATGGCAACGGAAAAAACAAACGCGTGGAAGAAAACCCTATCGCACAATATTAAATGTATTTGAATCATCGGAATTGATCCGGTGAAATTCCATGAGGGCCCCCACGCAAATTGTATCGGAATTGAAAAGAATCTTTAGAAATTATTATTATTATAAAGATTTCAGAAACGCTGCAAATCATTGCCCAAAGGTTTATTATTTTCTGTATAGATCACCCTTCTGTATAGATCCCTCGCTACCAACCATAGGTACCTGCTTCCTACTAGGGCATTTTTGAAAATTTCAAACCCAACCACCAACCAAATGGAAATGAAGGGTGGAAATTTTCAAAAATGCACCAGTAGGTAGTAGGCACCTATGGTTGGTAGGGAGGAATCTATACAGAAAATAATAAACCTTTAGGCAATGATTTGCAGCGTTGTATTTTTTTTTTTTTTTTTTACCTACCAACTTTTATTACATATTTTTTTACTTACCAACTTTTTTTGTACTTACCAACCATTGGTAGGTACTACCTACCTCACCATAATGCCTTCACACCTTCACAATCAAGTTTATTAGAAAGAACTAAACGCGTCACACTCGATTCGAAAAATAGACAGCTTCATATGGAAATTGGATTACTAGTTGCTCAGAAAGCAAAACTGAATACAAATCGAAGAAATGAACAGCAATCGCATTTTAGTCAGATAAAATTTGAACGGAGATTAGACCTCTTTTGTGATTCACACTCGTGATTCTGTTTTATCGAAGGAAAACCTTCAAGTACTCGTAGGGACCGAACGGTTTGTCCTACAGAGCTCCGGGTGGTCTCAAAAATTTTTAAAATTCAATACTATTTAAAATTAGTTAAAAAACGATACCTTTATTTCGGGAGTTTTCGAGCTAGGGCACTCTTGAAAATTTCAACCCAATTTCACCCCTTAGAAGTCAACCTGACATCAACCAAAAGCTTCGCGGCACAGCTAGACCCCAAATGGACCCCATATACCAAATTTGAACCAAATCGGTCCAGTGTTGCTAAGAAAAGTGCCGCGTATGGCGGATGGACGGAAAATTTTTTATTGGATTTTCGGATTCTACGTACCTACCTTGAAACGTAAAACATCAAATTTTGAAGGGGGGGGGAGGGGGGTTAAAATTTTTTTTCTTGCTCGATTCCAAAGGCTTATTATTGAAAATAATAAACCAAAAGCGGTACGATTCACATTGGTCCATCAAGAGTTCATTGTGAAACCACACATCTGTTTGACCGACTTAAAAGTATGCAAGTAGAACAACTTCCCTATTGCTTCCGAGTCTACCAAGGTAGCGGAAGTTTTGTTTTCACTTTTCAAGGTTGAAAAAAACGTTCTCCAAAATAAAAATTTCCACTCGTGTTTTACGTTTTAGACCTTCCTGAACAATTTTGGTTCCATGTGTGTCTGTCATGGAATCCTTGTAACAGCCATAACTTCTACATTTTCCAACAATATTCTGAGATTGTGTCGGTTGTTGTGTTGTACCTTGCCCGATGAGGGTAGTGTAAGGTACTAAGAGATTGATGTTTTGAGATCAACTACTATAATCGGGTTATGGATACAAGGAAGCATTGTGCCACGTCCACTTGGCAGACGTTTTTTTATGCCGGTATAAAATAAGAACGGAAGAAATGACTATCACACGTGAGGGACAACATAAATGGCTTTTCCGTAGTGAAATGACACTATCACTCTCCCCTTTAGATAAATGCATTAGATACCCCTGAAAGAATGACCCATTTCACCATGTGTTGAACCCCTTCAAAAGACAATCTCGTTAACCGGAATAAGTCGCTTTGAATTGGTGCAGTTTGTTATACAACCGTCTGTAGTTATCTAGTAAGTTACTTACTGTCAACTACCGATCGTTAGACAACGAATCTTCCAAGTGTTTATTCTATTAGTGTTTATTCCACTGGGGTCATAAAATTTACAAATATTGGGCTCAGTTTGTGATTTAATTGAATCATTGTCTAAGAGGTTCTGGAAAATTAAAACAATAAATTTAGTGACTTCACCTCGTATCCATTTTTTCCCCAAGGTCGAAAATTTATTGGCCATCACTCGATTCAATTTCATTTTCCAGTTTGAAAGCAGTAAACACCGATGAAAAGAACGATTAAGTTTCCATAAAAATATGGACCTAACATCTATACTCGTACTTGGTCTAGTATTGGTGGTTTCTAGTTGAACCAGAACTAATTGTTGTGTGTGGTTATCATTATAATACTACCTACTAATAATATGACTTTACAGTCTGTATACTAAATATATGACTTTAGAGATTATGATAGGTACTACCTACTAAATAATCCAACATTATTTTTATGATGCTTATAATGGACTGATTCGAGAGTAGAGGTCCTACAAACAATAAATCTTGTAAAACAGCTGTCTTTGCATCTCCTCTCAGGCTTCCATGATTAATGTTGCAGACAGACTTATTCATAATGTTCTAAAGCGCTGAAGTTGATTGTGTGCCGTGAAATACTTGTAACAATCAACCTCTACATTTACAGCATCCATCCGCTTAGAAGGGTACCTACTTAGAAATTGACAATTTGATCAATTGGATGATCCCTCGTGCATCATCCACACAATCGTGTAATGGAAATAAGGAAACTACGTGCCACACCCACTTGGTTTACTTTTTTTTTTTTTTTTTGAGTTGGTATTTATTTCATGGGAAGTAAGGGGTATACATTGCGAGATTTTTAGTCATCTGGAAGGCAGACATATTAGATAATTGAATATGGTGGAAGGATCTAAGTGCAAAAACCAAACTTTTCAGGAGAAGCAAAAAGCTGCTTAGACTGTCAAAAGATTTTGAATTCAGTCCAGATTTTAGGACGTCCCACAGTAAGACTTGAACGTCCTTATGCGATTAATCTGGGGTGAAGGAGGACAACACTCAACAGAAAAAAAAGCTGCAAATTATTACAAAATGGTTTATTATTTTTTATTTTCCTATATAGATCAGTGGTCTGCAAAGCCACCAACCATCCAACGTGAAGAAAAACATCGATCGCATTTCGGTCAGCTATAATTTGAACGGAGATTAGGCCTCTTTTGCGATTCACTCTCGTGTTTCTGATTTACCAAGCCTTAAATTCTCGTAGGGAGCGAACGGTTTGTCCTACAGAGCTCCGCGTGGTCTCAAAAAATTCTACACTATTTTAATTAAATTGATTGAAAAACAATACCTTTATATCAACATTTTTTGAGTTAGGGCGTTTTCAAAATTTGAAACCTTATTTTTCAACCCTTAGAAGTGACCTACATCAACCAAAATCTTCGGGGTACAACTAGACCCCAAATGGAGCCTACATACCAAATTTCATCAAAATCGGTCAATGCGAAGTGGGGAAAGTACCTCGTACGGCGGACGGACGGCCAAATTTTTATTCGATTTTTGGATTCTACGTACCTTGAAACGTAAACCAACAAATTTTGAGGGGGGGGGGTTAAACAATTTTTTTTCTTGGTCGATTCCAAACGTTCATTATTGAAAATAATAAACCAAAATTAGATTTTTGCACTTAGTTCCCTTCACTACTGGTATATTCAATTACAAGATGATTAGTAGTAAATATTTTTCTCGGGATAAATGAAATCAAATGACCTTACTCGATTTCCTTGGAGGAAGGAATTTCCAGAAAAAACAACGGATCGAAGGTATGCCCATAGCATTGTGTGAAAGTTATCAGTTAGCTACGTAACACGAGCAAACACTGTCATCCAGACATTTCTAAACCTACCACTGGACGTCTATTTTCGACATGCGACTATCCAAGTCTGACAAATAACCCGCCAACTTACCGATAATTTTATTCTGTCATGTCGACCACTTCCTTCACCAACTACGATTACTGTGTTTCATCATTCTCATGTGTGCATTGGAAATTAATGAACAAACTTTACCTAAGTCTGCCAAATGGGTAGGACACATTCCTGATCAATCAGGTCGTCAGTCCCCCCCAATATCCTTTCCTATTTGTACGAAAACGGAAGAATTTTCACCAATGTTTGGTCTGTTTCTCATATCGACGGTGTAATCGTGAGTTCCTTGAATGGATTTAGGATGTTTATGTATTCATGGGTGAAAACGATGTGTTATGAGTGCTTACTCAAAACTATTTTACTTGTTAAGAATTTTTAAAATATTCGATTGTTGAAAAGATTTCACGTTTGCGCATGTGCAATCCACAGGAGACCATGAAGGACTCAACCCCCACATAATTTCACCCTGAAAATTTCGCATCACACAGTTTTACCCGTCACATGGATTTTCGGACTGACAGACACGAAACCAAGAAGAATTTTGAGATGGTTACATTATTTTCTGCTAGTTTTGATACATGAAATAAAAAACGTCTGCCAAGTGGGTGTGGCACATAGCTTCCTCGTATCCATAACCCGATTATATAGATGATCCTACATAGTAGTTAATCTGAAAACACCAATCTCTAAGTACCTTTCACTACCCTCTTAGGGGACCATCTACACGCTAATCTGGACATTCCTAGAAAATTTCATCAAATTCGGACGAAAAATGTAAGTGCGGTAGTAATTGGATCAAAAATCAAAAAATTTCTTATCTTATCTAGGAGTCGAACCTAGGACTCCAGTAGGTAGGAGTCCAGAGCATTGCTATTTGATCTACAAAGGGGTTGGAAGAATGGGGTTTGAGATCCTCAGGTCACACGCGACTGTTACAGCTGTTACAAGGATTTTACGTTTGCGCATGCGCAGAGGCTACTGTAAATTTTAAGGCCTTGATTTTCATTGGGGACCGTCTACAACCTAATCCGCGTAATCCCTGAAAATTTCATCGAAATCGGATGGAAAATGTGGAAGTTATGGCCGTTACAAGGAATTCACGTTTGCGCATGCGCAGCCGCTTCTATCAGTCCGAGGATGATGATTTTCATAGAGGACCATCTACAACCTAATCCACATAATCCCTGAAAATTTCATTGAAATCGAGTGGAAAATGTGGAAGTTATGGCCGTTAGAAGGTAATTCACGTTTGCGCATGCGCAGTAGCTACTATCAATCCGAAGGGGGTGATTTTCATAGAAGACTATCTAAACACTAATTTGTAACATCCCTAAAAATTTCATTGAAATCGGATGGAAAATGTAGAAGTTATGGCCGTTACAAGGAATTCACGTTTGCGCATGCGCAGCCGCTTCTATCAGTCCGAGGATGATGATTTTCATAGGGGACCGTCTACACACCAACCCGCACAATCCCTGAAAATTTCATCGAAATCGGACAATAACTTCGTATAGTTATGTACGTTACAAGGAATTCATGACAGACAGACAGACACGAAACCAAAATTGATTCAGAAAGGTCTAAAACGCAAAACGCGAGTAAAAATTTTGATTTTGGAGAACTTTTTTTTCGTCCTTGAAAAGTGAAAACAAAGCTTCCGCTACCTTGGTAGACTCGGAAGCAATACGTGCTAATTTATCCAGGGGATTTCGCACTTCATGTGCGTAAGGCCTATTTGCCTGAGGACGGTACTGAACACAAGGCGATGGATTTCAGGGATGAGTGAATACATCTCACTGTGTACTCGTCGCAACTCACCAGTTATATTGAGGATCGTTTCAATGTTCTGACTAGTCATTTTATAAATGGCCCATGATGGAGTCATCGCTGCTTTTCCATGGTGTTGAGATTGAAATCATAAAATGCACGATACAGTTGCCATACCTAAAATTGATCAAGCGAAACAAAACCGATTGATCGTCCGTTGGAACCTGAAAATTACTATTCTCATCTGCTTAGTATTATAACTACAAGTATGGAGGAGTGAAACGTACAAAATACCTTTAGGAAGGATTTTCATAGAACAATTATCGTATCTACTAGCCAGTACATCTGGTTGGGCAGGGAGAAATATTCTTAAAACGCTGCACATTATTACACAAAGGTTTATTATTTTTCTGAATATATCCTTGTCCAACCTTTTTTCTTCTTGAACGTTCAATGAAGTGTTTTTGGTTTATTATTTTCAATAATGAACCTTTGGAATCGACCAAGAAAAAAAAGTTTACACCCCCTCAAAATTTGTTGGTTTACGTTTCAAGGTACGTAGAATCCAAAAATAAAATAAAATTTTGGCCACCCGTAGCATTGACCGATTTTGATGAAATTTGGTATATGGGCTCCATTTGGGGTCTAGTTGTGCCCCGAAGATTTTGGTTGATGTCAGTCACTTTCAAGGGTTGAAAATTTGATAACGCCCTAACTCAAAATATTTTGATATAACGGTATTGTTTTTCCATCAATTTAAGATAGTATTGAATTTTTAGAATTTTTAGATACCACGCGAAGCCCTGTAGGACAAACCGTTCGCTCCCTACGTGAACTTAAGGGTTGGACTTGGAATAAATCAGAAACACGACTGTGAATCGCAAAAGAGGCATAATCTCCGTTCAAATGTTAGCTGACCGAAATGCGATCGATGTTTTTCTTCATGTTGGTTGGTGGTAACAATGGCAAAGCCGTGTTCTTTGCAGACATGTGATCTATATAGAAATAATAAACCTTTGTGTAATAATTCGCAGCATTTTTCTCTCTTGTGTTTCTGTACAGATCACTCGCCTGCAGAGAACAAAATTTTGCCATTTGCGCTGATTGATCGTAAGCGCATCCCTTAAGTTCTTGTAGGGAGCGAATGGTTGGTCATACGGAGCTCCGCATAGTCTCATTCGATTCTAAAATTCAATATTATTAAATAATTAAATATATTAAATATATAATTAAATAATTAAATATATTAAATAATACCTATATAATTTAAAATTTTTAAATTGATGAAAAAACAATTAGCTACCTTTATGTCAAAAGTTTTTGAGTTAGGGCGTTTTCAAAATGTCAACCCTTATTATTCAACCCTTAGAAGCTTCGGGGCACAACTAGACTCCTAATGGAGCTCATATACCAAATTTCATGAAAATCGGTCCACGGGAACTATGGAAACTGCCGCGTACGGCGGACGGACGGTAACATTTTATTTCTATTTTTGGATTCTACGTAGCTTGACAAATTTTGAGGGGAAGGTTAACATTTTTGTCTTGGTCGATTCCAAAGGTTCATTACTGGAAATAATTAACCAAAATGTATTGCCTGAAACGTAAAACGCGAGTGGAATGTTTTGGAAAACATTTTTTTTTTTTTTTTGCAACCTTGAAAAGTGAAAACAATCCTTCCGCTACCTTGGCAAACTCGGAAGCAAATAAACCGCAGTGCAATAATTTACAGCATTTTGAAAACATTTTTCCAGGTGTTTCCCAATCATTTTGCTTCCGAGTCTACCAAGGTAGCGGAAGCTTTGTTTTCACTTTTCAAGGACGAAAAAAAAAAGTTCTCCAAAATCAAAATTTCCACTCGCGTTTTGCGTTTTAGACCTTTCTGAACAATTTTGGTTCCGTGTCTGTCTGTCTGTGTGTCTGTCTGTCTGTGTGTCTGTGTGTCTGTGTGTCTGTGTGTCTGTCATGATTTCCTTGTAACGCGCATAACTATACGAAGTTATTGTCCGATTTCGATGAAATTTTCAGGGATTGTGCGGGTTGGTGTGTAGACGGTCCCCTATGAAAATCATCATCCTCGGACTGATAGAAGCGACTGCGCATGCGCAAACGTGAATTCCTTGTAACAGCCATAACTTCCATATTTCCATCCGATTTCAATGAAATTTTCAGGGATGTTACAGATTAGTGTTTAGATGGTCCCCTATGAAAATCATCACCCCCGGACTGATAGTAGCCGATGCGCATGCGCGAACGTGAATTGCTTGTAACAGCCATAACTTCCACAATTTCTACCCGATATCGATGACATTTTCAGGGATTACGCGGATTAGGTTGTAGATGGTCCCCAATGAAAATCAAGGCCTTAAAATTTACAGTAGCCTCTGTAACAGCCGTAACAGTTGCGTCTGAGGTGAGGATCTCAAAGCCCATCTACAAACCCCTCTGTAGATCAGTAAGCAAGTACTGGACTCACACCTAGGAATTCCAGGTTCGATACCCAGTCTGGCTATGAAATTTTTTGATTCCCATCACTACCGCACTTACATTCTTCGTCCGAATTTGATGAAATTTTCTAGGATTGTCCAGATTAGTGTGTAGATGAGGGTAGTGAAAGGTACTTAGAGATTGGTGTTTTCAGATTAACTGCTATGCATCGGATCATCTATATAATCGGGTTATGGATACGAGGAAGCTATGTGCCACACCCACTTGGCAGACGTTTTTCATCTTATGAGATTTTTTAAGACTGACTGGGAACTGTAACATGGAACATGGTACTTACCAAGAAAGGTTTATTAGTTTGTTACAGATAGATTAATGTTTTGTGTTTGAAAATTTTCATTATATTTCCCCAAATCACACAAAATGAAAAGAATAGTACTGGAAGTAAAAAACTGATTAAATTAACCGACTAATGGTGGGCAGGTATGCCTATGTACCGACTGCCAGAAGTTGGCAGCATCAGGATCCATCTGAAGATGGAGTCTGGAGCGGTGAGGTGTATTTAGGGGGTACTTTTCTTGTTTAAATGCTATTCTAGAGTAAGCTAAGTGGGAATATCATGGGTGTCTTACTTCTTTTGTTCATTGGAAAGAGCGTGTCTATACAAAGCGCTGAGGACTCCGAAAGCAAGCAAAAACAGGAACAACTCCCTGTATATGAGCTTGTAGAGGGAGCCTTTCCACAGGAAGAGAAGCCGAGTGAAGCCGCCACTCGTGGAAGATGCCACTTCATATTGATAGCTGACTGTCATCTTAGCTGCTGACCGACCCGCACCATCACGACGACGATCGCCACGGACTGAGAACAACGTCGCAACACCCGGCCGACTGCAGACAACAGACGGAAGCCTCGAGGGAACTCTCCCACCAGCCGCCTCAGAGGGGGACCACAGCTAGAAGGTGAAATTTCACGATCGCTTCCAGAGGTTTCTTCATCCTCTGACGCTTCCACGGTGTCCGATTCCGTTTCGGCTAATCATCTCCGGTAGAGGGATTCTGCTCGATGAGAGATGGACGTCTGTTTACAGTATCTGAATTAGCAAATTTTGGACAAAAATTCAGGTATTACGATGGACTCAGAATTTGTAATATGATAATAACAAGGTACTTTTGTTTGTTTAGTATTATAACTACAAGTATGGAGTAAAGAAGCGTATGCAGGGTGTCCCATGTTAAGGACCGAAAAACTTCGGGAGTCGATTTTACAACTAATTTTAGCAAGAAAGTGTCTCATAGCAATTTTGGTTTATTATTTTCAATAATGAAACTTTGGAATCGAACAAGAAAAAAAAATTTCTAACACCCCCCTCAAAATTTGATGGTTTACGTTTCAAGGTACGTAGAATCCAAAAATCGAATAAAAATTTGGCCGTCCGTCCGCCGTACGCGGCACTTTTGCCACTTAGCATTGACCGATTTTGATGAAATTCGGTATGTAGGCTCCATTTGGGGTCTAGTTGTGCCCCAAAGCTTTTGGTTGATGTAGGACACTCCTAAGGGTTCCAAAATCAATTTTGAAATTTTGAAAACGCCCCTAACTCAAAAAATTTGATATAAAGGTATTGTTTTTCCTTCAATTTTGGATTCTATAGAATTTTTAGAATTTTTTGAGACCACCCGGAGCTCTGTGGGACAAACCGTTCGCTCCCTACAAAAATTTGAGGGTTTATATTGAAATGTATATATATATAAATCAAAACACGAGTGTGAATCGCAAAAGAGGCCTAATCTCCGTTCAAATTAGAGCTGACCGTAATGCGATCGATGGTTGGTGATTTTGATTTTTTTTTTTTTTTTTTTAATTTTTTTTTTTAAATATTGGATTGTTGGTGATTTTGTAGACGAGTGATCTATATAGAAAAATAATAAACCATTGTTTAATAATTTGCAGCGTTTTCGTTTCTCGAGTTAATTTTGGATTTTTTCGTGTTTTCGACCTTAAGCCATAAAAATGACCATAACTCACATGATTTACGAGCAATTCGAAATCTAATTGCACCGTTGGAAAGAATTGAACATTCAATTCGTGCATAAATACCAAGTAAATTAAAAAAAAAAAAAAAAGATTCGGACCTACCAAAATTCAATACTGAGCTTTTACATACTAACGGTGATGGAATCAGTCTAATAGCGTTGAAAATGATGTGGAATTCCACCCCTAATTCGTCGAACCTGCCCGAGGCCCAACGAACCAGAATACCTTGATTTCCATGAGCGCAACCACGTTTTTTAGCATTCAAACGTATTTTTCACTCCTAATTAGCGGAGTAAAATAGAAACAAATTATACCATTAGAAAGCTGAGATCTTTGTGCAGTTTTTGACGTAGAGGTACGTGAAAAATCATGTGGAAGTAAAACCTTAAGAATCAAAAGAAAAAGTAGGAAATTTGGACCAAAATCTTTAGCAATCAAGTCAAAAAGCAAACTTCAAATTTTTTCAAAATTTTCTTTTTTCTTTTAGATATTTTCACTTCGACGCCTGCCCATTTCGATGGGCGCTCTTCGGACAAAACATGCTCAAATTGTCAGCTTTCCAACGGTATATCAATTTTTCGTTTTAAAATTCAAATTGGAAGAGTAAATTAAATTTGAATGCAAGAAAACGTGAATTTTACTAGAAAATCGAATTTTTAACGCGGTGTAAGGTCCCCCTCGATCTGAAGATGTCTTGACGAGTTTGGTATCATTCCCTACGTAAGTTTTTACGCCGAATCCAATGGTGACACTTCCGAATAATTCTGACTGCAAGAAAGTGGATTTTTCGAGGAAAATCTTCATTTTTTCGTACATTAAATACGCATTATTCGTAGATAGGTATGGTAGTGAGTACAAAGTACCTAACACCTTTCTAGTCAATAAAAACATCAATGAGCTTGAAAGTTGATGCGTTATTGTGTAAAAATTTGTTACTTTATGCTCACAACAAAATATGAAGGTTTTCCTCGAAAAATCCACTTTATTGCAGTCAGAATTATTCGGAAGTGTCACCATTGGATTCAGCGTAAAAAACTATATGGGAAATAATAACAAACTCGTCAAATCACCTAGAGATCGAGGGGGGACTTTACATCGCCTTAAACACTCGATTTTCAAAAAAAAAATTGATAATACCGTTGGAAAGCAGACAATTTGAGCATGTTTTTTTCCGAAGAGCGCCCATCAAAATGGGCAGTCGTTCATCGTAAAAAACGTTGAAAAGAAAAAATCAAATTTCGAAAAAAATTAAGGTTTGGTTTTGACTTGCTTTTTTAGGAATTGTTTATCGCTAAAAGATTTTGATTTTACACTGAGTAGCTTGGAAATTTAATGCTCTTTCCAACGATATCCTCAAAATTGAAATTACTTGGTAAATAACAGGAGTTATGACAGTTTTAATGATGTAAGGTCGAAAACGCGAGAAAAAAAAAACTTCGAAGAGACTAAAAAGGCTATAAAATGCTAATAATAAACCTTTGTTTAATAATTTGCAGCGTTTTCTTTTACTGAAGTCTTCCACCATGAATTGATTTCCAGAATATTGGAAATTCGGATTGACTTCACCGTTTCATAATTATCCAATTTATTTCCAAAACTTCTCTAGTTGTCACATTCTTACTTAAGTACTGGGAGTTCCTTCTTCTGCAATTTTCTCGTATCAGTTGACGAAGGCCATTTTCCTGGTGAATGGTGCCCAACTAATTGCTACTTCATGCTCTCGGAACAGCTCATTTAAAACGTGACTTCTCAGATATAGCCGTTGTTTTCAAGGAAGTTAATGTGTCTCTGTTTCTAATCCCTGCAACAAGATCTTAAACACGATTCAACTATTCCAGAGGAGTAAAAATTTCAAAATTCAGGAAATCAAAATTTACGATTTGTGGCAAACGCTCCTCGTAAAAATAATTCGATCCTGTCTTACTATTGTAGGTAGAACTCGTATAATGGGGGGTGCGCCTTGATTTTTTTAGGATGTTTAATCCAAAGTAGACTACATCCTAAGAATTTTGGCACCAACCGCGACCATTCTAGCGTAAGTAGATCTATATTCTAAATGATTTTTCAAAATTTCGACCGTTTATGACTCACGCGCCCTCTCGCCTGGGCGGGACCCCCCAGCCAACTGTGACGTCATAAACGGTCGAAACTTTAAAAATTCATAGGAAAAGATTTACCACGCTAGAAGGTCGCATTTGGTACCAAAATTCCCAGAATGAGGTCTACCTTAGGTTAAAAATAACAATGAACAAGTGTTTTCCTACCCAGGCGCACACCCTATTATACCTATTCTTCTCCTCTTCCTGTAAAGTTACTATAGTTATTTATGTAGGTATATAATTTTCAATAATAAACGAGAATAAACACAATTATTTGTTTGATAAAAACTAATGGAATGGATGCTCTAATAATTTTACAAATTCTCTTGACGTGATTAAATGGTTAGTATTAATAAATACTATTAATAGTAATGTAGATATAAGTACTGATTTCCACAATCGTTGTTCGAAACATAATTATGATGAAAATAGGTCAGTATTGACAATTGCATTATCATGTAAAAGGTCTAATGCCAAGTAGTAAAATTTTACGGGAGCGACAAATCAGCAATGCTCTCGTACCTAAAATGCCTAAATTGCGTTTCTTCATTCACATTGTACTTTGATGGCTCTGAACTAGATAAAACCAGGGAAATAATTTATAAAACGATATGCTGAAGCACAATTAATAGCCACTTCCCACCGAACTGTTGTTTATACAGAAATGCCCCTTTGTCCCTTTATTCCATTTCATTGAAACCGGTGAGGGGAGGAGAATAAACAAAACTGGCCTTACTTGGGAGAATCACCTTTAAATATGAGGGAAAGGCAAAGGACAAACAAGCGCGCTTTGCAAAAAATGCACCCATTTATCTAGCAGTTTTGCAACTCAACAAGCTACTATCCTGGAACTGTTGTCAAGTACCTGGACGAGAGGCTAGACATCAAAACGATGAGGAAAATGTTCAATGGAAAACTGAGTGTCAGTAAGGTTGGATTGACGACGTTCTTCAATTTTTTAAATGATAAATTCCCTGTTTATCCAGAAAATGTATGAGTTGAGGAATACCTATTTACAGCTCTCCATCATTGAATTTAAGAAAACTTTTTTTAGTAACTTTCTAGTGAAAGACATTATTTTTTCTGGGTTTCCTTTTGCCTTCACCTAAGCCTGAAAACTGGCGCGTTTTCAATGTGTGGCAGCGCTACAGTGCGGGAAGCGGGAACCGACGAAGCTAACATAGAGAAGAAATACGGAATCTCTTCCTCCACGAATACTGTTACCGTTGTCCGTGTATTCAACTTTCGACGCTATGATCATTCGAGACAACACTGCGC
>CM019177.2:56299139-56321665 GCA_009739505.2 Apolygus lucorum
TTTCAAATTGGTGACAAAAATAATACCTTCGTTTCAAGAGTTTTTCGGCTAGGGTACTCTTGAAAATTTCAACCCTTAATTTTCACCTCTTAGAAGTGACTGACATCATCTAAAAGCTTCGCGGCACAACTGGACCCAAAATCCATTTTGGGTTCCAGGTTTTGGTTCCAGGTTTTGGGCTCCAGCCCATGTACCAAATTTCAACCAAATCGGTTCATGGTTGCTAAGAAAAGTGCTTAGGAAACCTGGAAACCTAGAAACATTTTTATTAGATTTTTGGATTTAAAATACCTTGAATCGAAAACCAACAAATTTTGTGACGGGTGGAGGGAGGGGGTTAATAAATTTTTCTTGGTCGATTCCAAAGGTTCATTATTGAAAATAATAAACCAAAACTAAAATTGGACTTGTGTTATTACAATACCGTACCACTATACCGTAGGTAAGCACAGGGTGATTTTAGTAGTCTTCAGGTTCAACTCGTCTCTACTAACTCATAGATTACCCAATCCGCGGTTATTGAGTTATTACGTTATTGGGTACGACAATTATAATATAATTGCATATTATGCATCGCTGACCCTCAAATATAAAATTTCAACCAAGTATTTTCAATTTTGTATTTCTTGAATAATAGCTTAATCAGCGCTAATTCCAAATATTTAAACTACATTACTGTATTACTGTATATTACTACCATTACTGGATTACTGTATATTACTATGATTTAAGATGGTAATTTCCACAAAAAAGGGGGGAACGCGTTTTTTTACCCTATTTTTTTTTGGTGAAATTTTGACCCCCATGTGGTTGTCCAAAATTCCAGGCTAACGAACTCGTCTTTTCGTTTGCTGTTATCAACATTTTGGCACAAAATTGGAATTTTTGGTGTATTATAACTGCTCATGCTATTGTCCGGAGTGACTCATATAAAAACGCTGCAAATTATTACACAATGGTTTATTATTTTTCTATATAGATCACTCGTCTACAAAATCACCAACCATCCAATATGAAGGAAAAAATAAAAAATTAAAAATTAAAAAAAAAAATAATAAAAATAAATTTTAAAAAATTTAAAAAAAAATCAGAATCACCAACCATCGATTGCATTTCGGGCAGCTCTAATTTGAACGGAGATTAGGCCTCTTTTGCGATTCACACTCGTGTTTTGATTTATATATAGGTATATATTTTTCAATATAAACCCTTAAATTTTCGTAGGGAGCGAACGGTTTGTCCTACAGAGCTCCGCGTGGTCTCAAAAAATTCTAAAAATTCTATAGAATCTTAAATTGAAGAAAAAACAATACCTTTATATCAAAATTCTTTGAGTTAGGGCGTTTTCAAAATTTCAAAATTGATTTTGGAACCCTTAGAAGTGACCTACATCAACCAAAAGCTTCGGGGCACAACTAGACCCCAAATGGAGCCTACATACCAAATTTCATCAAAATCGGTCAATGCTAAGTGGGGAAAGTGCCGCGGGCGGACGGCCAAATTGTTATTCGATTTTTGGATTCTACGTACCTTGAAACGTAAACCATCAAATTTTGAGGGGGTGTTAAACATTTTTTTTCTTGGTCGATCCCAAAGGTTCATTATTGAAAATAATAAACCAAAATAGGTTAGTACATAACGGATTTCAATGAAGAAAATGTTAAAAATTTTCTTCATTTTCTTCGAAAACATGATCAAGTTTTTTCTCATCTTTCACAGAATATTATTGTTTTCTGAGAATCGTAATTTTTTCTCAAACTTGAAAGTACATTTTTTTCTTCTCAAACCTAGAGGATAGTTGGGTAAAAACTTGTGACATTGCCATATGAGTTTCATAGTGCAGAATCATCTTTAGTCCCTGCACTGAGAAACCCTCTTAACAAGCAAAATTTCCACGATTTCCATTGGACTCCGATCAAATGTTCAGAGATTGTGGTCATTGGGCCCAAGAAGGTCCTATGTCGATGTAAGACCTTAAGACCTTCTAGATCTAATAACCCGAGTATTTGACACTTCTGGCGCAATTGTATAATAATATACACTATGAGCTTACTAAAATTTGGGCGGAATTAGGTGTCTGACCAACTTTGATGGCATTTTCAGGCACAGAGCAATTTATTCGGGAGACGGCGAGCTTGAAGTGTTACGTATCTGGAGACTAAAATACCCACATGGGGAATTTTATTTTAATTGCTCGTTTCCAAAGATTCTTTGAAAACAATAAACCAAAATAGACATTTTTTCCCACGTTGACCAAGTATTTTCAAAAACTATAAATTCGTTGAAAAAATTACATATTTACGTCGACAATTAACATCTAATACTCGCAGTGTGAGTGGTTTACATGTTGCAGGAACCTCTACAAATTTGTAGGAACCACGAAGAACTTTTGAATCAGGCAACTAAATGCATAATTTTGTTGAGATTCTATTGTAGATCAATTCTCTTTCATGTTTTTTGAGGAATGCGGTTGAATGATATTGACTTTCACTCAACGGAATCTCTTTTATAAATCTGCTTTTGATCTGAGTGAGCTATATCAATTTTTTCTCTCCGGCTACCCTAAGAATAGTCTGCAGGTTGTTAGTCAGAATGGAGCATGTGGACCGCAAATAGACCGTAGAAGATGATGTTGTCCAGAGAGTGTGTTTGTGTGAGTTTGTTACCCCGACGGAGATGTGTCCACCACTGCGCCTGTTTGTCACTGGTAAATTAATGAATATTTTGACTTGACTCACCCTAGGAATGGGAAGCGTTGAGATCTCTCGAACCCGAGTTTCAATAAAATTGTCAAATCATATAGAAATTTAACTCCGCAACATTGAAATTTATTATAAAATATTTACTCTAGCTGAATTATATTAGTGACATTTTATATTTTACTTGCAATGAAGTTTGATCTCTTCAAAAAAAAAAAAAAATAATAAAAAAAAATAAAAAAATAAACGCTGCAAATTATTTTACAAAGGTTTATAATTTTTCTGTATACAGGGTGTTTCACGAAAAGGTTACACCCCCCTTCATTTCCGCAAAATACAACGTAAAAAATTCCGACCAACGCAATTCTTCATGATTTTGTGTGAGGATCTCAGGAAAAATACTTTTGCGCGAAAAAGTTGCGCGCAATCGTGCGCAATTGACACTAACTTCATTTTTTCAAATGGAACCCCCCCCTTTTTTATTACAGATTCGGATTCTATGTCAAATTTCATAAGAAATTCATACCCATATCGATTTGTTTTATTGCGCTCAACCTGGCTTTTTGAACGCTCTAAGTTGCGCAACTCCACAATTGCACAAAAATTAGATTTTGGAGAACCCTTAGTGTGGCACATGTTTTTTCATCATTTTTTAACACTAAATCACATGGTGACATCCGTTTTTCAATTTGACTGGAATTTTTCAAAATAGCGGCCAAAAATTCGGTTGTTTTTAGTGAAAAAATCGCTCTTTTTAAATCGGTATGAGTTTTTAGGTAATTTTATTCAGTTCAAGCATGTTCATGCTGTCAGTTTCTATTTTTAACTCCACCGTAGACGGCCCCAAGCCCGTGGTTCAAAAGGAGGTGAGAAAATAAAAAAACGTCTGCCAAGTGGGTGTGGCACATAGCTTCCTCGTATCCGTGACCCGATTGTACAGATGATCCGATGTATAGTAGTTAATCTCAAAACACCAATCTCTAAGTACCTTTCACTACCCTCATAGGGGACCATCTACACGCTAATCTGGACAATCCTAGAAAATTTCATCAAATTCGGAAGAAAAAATATAAGTGTTATAGCTGTTACAAGGATTTTACGTTTGCGCATTCGCAGAGGCTACTGTAAATTCTAAGGCCTTGATTTTAATTGGGGACTATCTACAACCTAATCCGTGAAAATGTCATCGAAATCGGGTAGAAAATGAGGAAGTTATGGCTGTTACAAGGAATTCACGTTTGCGCATGCGCAGTGAATGCTATCGGTCCGATGGTGGTGATTTTCATAGGGGACCATCTACAACCTAATCCGCATAATCCCTGAAAATTTCATTGAAATCGGGTGGAAAATGTAGAAGTTATGACCGTTTTTTTTTTTTTTTTTTTTTTTTTTTTTTTATAAACTCCCCTCAAAGACAAAATGTCTTTTGTGACGGAGGGGGCACGCCATAAATGAAAATAAATAAATAAATCAAATATAATGGGGAGGACGCCCAGGACTCACCCGACGCCGGCCCTGGGGATGAGGGAAGATGAGGAAGGTGGGGGTGGGAGAGAGGGATGAAGGGAAGTGCCTCTATAAAACGACCACCAGTTCAAATACGAGCCGAGCAGGACGCGGGTGGTGATACCACGGAGTACGCCTACCGAGATGCCCAACTCGCGCAACTCCGTGGCACTTTTCCCGCACCACACCCCGCGCCATGACAAGGTTGCAGCCATCACCCTGATGTTGTTGGGTACCACTCCTTTTAGCTCCGACACTGCTTGCCGTAAATCATCTCTGTCATACTTTCTTATCTTAGCCCGCCAAGTCTGCTCCATGTCCAAGCTGCCATTGACAACTTGGACATCCAGGATAATGCAAGACTGGTCGGGCTTGACGGCAACAATGTCGGGCTTCTTACCCTGGTCACTTGGCATGTGATACAATCTCTCCCTCTCAACATCCCAGCCGCTAGATGACAAAGCACCTGCTATCTGCTTGGCGACCGCATCATGACGTAGAATGCGGCCCCCATGAGTCCGAGGACACTGCTGCACTACATGATAAAGATGTTCATTTCCACTCCGACAGGCACGGCAAAGGGGTAGGGTTGTCCCGCGACTACCTCTCGAGCACCGCACCGCAGTTGGCAGAGTTGCCATGCGGACGGCGTGAAAGTGTCGGTAGTCACGGGCCCCAATGCCCTCCGAAGCCCAATCTACCCATTGGGATGAGACAAGGCTTTCGGAGCACTGTCGGAGTTCTTTACCATCTACTGACTCATGCAGGGCAGCAGCAAACTCAGCAGACGAACTGGGTTTTGGAGCAGATGGTGTTGCTCGGTCGCACCATGCTAACTGCTGCCTGACAAAATCAAGATCAGCAGCCGCACGGGCGACCTCCCAGCTCGACCCTTGAAGGGCTAGCAGGCGCTGGCGGCGCAGGGAAGGGATACATGCCGAGAGAGACACAATGCCAAGCCCACCGGATTTGACCGGTGCGTGGAAATAGGCACTTGGGACATCAGGTGGGAACTTCAGCCAAGAGCGCACAGCAGAGCGAACTTGTCGATCTAACTCTTGCAGCCTCCCCGCCGTAAGCCTGCCAAAGACTAACCCATAGGTCAGCTTTGGCAGTAAGTACGTGCGGAGGAGGCGCAGCTTCTGCTGTGGCTTCAATGGAGCCTTGGTAACGCGAGCTAGCGCTCTACCAAGGTCCACACGGCTGGTGGTAATGGTGGCCACCCCCATGAAGTCGACTCCAAGGTACCGCCAAACCTCCAGCACGGATCGAGATGGAATGGGGGACTGTCCTACGACAAAACCCCCATCCACAACTTTCACCTTGTGCTGGCGACCCGACGGGACCAAGGAGACCGACCCACACTTATCGGGGTTAACCACGAGTCCACACCTGGCTAGCTGCTTAGCAAATGCATTGAGGGCGATCTGCAAGCCCTCACGGGTTTCTGCGAGTAGGATAACATCATCGGCAAAAGCCAATGCTCCTACTCGCACCCCAGGGGCGAGATCAAACCCTACTTCAGTGGGCAGCTTACCCAAGGCCGTATCCACGACCAGGTTGAAGAGGAGTGGCGATAGGGGATCCCCCTGGCGTACCCCACGCCCGATCCGTACATCCCCTGAAACCTCGCCCCCTACCTCGAGGACTGTCACGCCTTCATGGTACAGACAGGCCACATACTCAATTAATCGAGATGGGGCCCCGACACCACGAAGGCAATCGGTCAGGGCAAAGTGACTGACTGTGTCAAAGGCCTTAGCGACGTCCAGAGCGGCGAGGTGGAGTTGCCGGCGTTTAATACGGGCCAGCGAGATGACAGTTTGGAGAACTGTAAGGTTCTCCGCCGTGCCATCTGCTGGCCGAAACGCTCTCTGGACATCACCAATGACACCAGCCACCTGGAGGCGAGATGCCAGTACTTTTTGGAAGTGGCGGAAGACTACCGAGGACACTGAGATCGGTCGATAGCCTCCAGGCCCACTTCCCCCTTTCTTGGGAATAAAAACGGTTCGGGTACGGGTTAACGCTTTCGGGGGTCTTCCCGCAAGCATGAGCAGGTTGAGGATGAGCAGCTTAATCATATTCGGTGCTTTATTCCAGCGACGGGCAGAAACACCATCCGGTCCAGCGGATGTGGAGTTCTTGACACGGCACTTGTGTGCCTCGTCAAGTAGCACCGGCGAACACAAGATGCTACGTAAGGAATCCCTGGTGGAGACTGGGGGAACCACTCGCTCCCCAGGGTTGTGGCTGGGAGCACTCAAAAGTGGCTCCCAGAAATCCACAAACTCCTGAAGAGGGGGCTGAACTTGATCTTCCCCAGGCTCCTCCAGTACCTCCGCAGCTACACGTGCCGGATGCTTCCTCCACAAACTCTGAACCCGGTGGTACTCCTGCCATCTTGCTTGCTTAGCTGCTCTGCGACCTCCACGCAACACCACTCTGGGAGGAGGTCTCCCCTGGTGCCGCGTCACGGTTGCATCCCCAACCCGCGGGAAGATTCTCCCTAGATAGGCCGCAACCATGTCCTCCAGGTTGTCCAGCCCTTCAGCAGCCCGCCTCGCCAGATCCTGCAGGTAGGTGCTTTCGTAGCCTTCAATACGACCTACCTGCCCCCCAAGCCTCAAGACTTCGGTCTTCAAATCGGCAAGAAGACCGGAGGTCCCGGGGGAGGGATACTGAATGGCAGACTGCTGGTCCACGCCAGCAATAGGAGATGCGGGAGAAGCCCCACCGCTATTTGCCAGGATAGCTTCCTGGACAAGCTGCTTATAGTGGGGCTTCAGGCGGAGGTTCTTGATGGCAATGACTGTGCGCGTGGGAAAACGTTCGCTTAAATAAACATTTATATTACGTACCCCATTGCGCACAGCCACCACCTCATCTGCCGCCATCCTGCGCAAATCCTCGGAAGCATACCTAGGCTGTACTCTTTCTATTTCAATTGCAGCATTAGCAGCAACAGGATGCTTCCGTCTGACGTGGACACCAAGGCCAGACCTGGAGGTGAATGCCCGCTCACAATGGGCACACTGGTGGTCTAAAGAGGCTGTGGAAGAGGAAGAGGGTAGGGATGATGAGGAAGAGGAGGAGGGAGAGGATGGCCGACGCCCCTGCCTGGGGCGCCTCTGAGCGCCTCCCCTAATACCCCGCGAGCCAATGGGCTGGCGGGGGTTATGAGGCTCGTCTGCTTCGTCAATCATAACGGGGGGCGCTAATATTGAAGGGTCAGGGAACCCGTTAACAGGGGTCCCCTCCCTAGTCGCCAGAGGGTCATTCAGCCACCCCTGGAAGTTCAAGAGGGGTCCACCAGGGAAACCTAATGGGACCACCTCTGTCCATCCCAGGGGGCCCGGGTTGTGCGACGGGGACGCATGACCTTGACTTGGGTAGGGATAAGAAGGGCTCCGAAGAGATAAAAACACCCTCTATTACCCTACCCCAACAACCCAAAGGAAATTCACGTTTGCGCATGCGCAGTGGCTACTATCAGTCCGAAGGTGATGATTTTCATAGGGGACCAACTACAACCCAATTCGCATAATCCCTGAAAATTTCATTGAAATCGGATGGAAAATGTAGAAGTTATGACCGTTACAAAGAAATTCACGATTGCGCATGCGCAGTGGCTACTATCGGTCCGAAGGTGATGATTTTCATAGAGGACCATCTACAACCTAATCCGCATAATCCCTGAAAATTTCATCGAAATCGGATGGAAAATGTAGAAGTTATGGCCGTTACACGGAAATTCACGTTTGCGCATGCGCAGTCGCTTCTATCAGTCCGGGGATGATGAATTTCATAGGAGACCGTCTACACACCAACCCGCACAATCCCTGAAAATTTCATAGGAATCGGACAATAACTTCGTATAGTTATGCGCGTTACAAGGAATTCATGACAGACAGACAGACAGACAGACAGACAGACACACAGACACACAGACACGGAACCAAAATTGTTCAGAAAGCTCTAAAACGCAAAACGCGAGTGAAAATTTTGATTTTGGAGAACTTTTTTTTTCATCCTTGAAAAGTGAAAACAAAGCTTCCGCTACCTTGGTAGACTCGGAAGCAATAAACATGATTTCGACCTCAAAACTGATGTTTTCGTGAAAGAAATGTTAATTTTTCCTCTTACATCTTGGTTTTTCTCAAAACGGATGACACCCTGTGATTCAGCGTTAAAAAATGATGAAAAAACACGTGCCACACTAAGGGTTCTCTAAAATCTAATTTTTGTGCAATGGTGGAGTTGCGCAACTTAGAGCGTTCAAAAAGCCAGGTTGCGCGCAATAAAACAAATCGATATGGGTAAGAATTTCTCATGAAATTTGACGTAGAATCCGAATCTGTAATAAAAAAAGGGGGGGTTCCATTTGAAAAAAATGATGTTAGTGTCAATTGCGCACGATTGCGCGCAACTTTTTTGCGCAAAAGTATTTTTCCTGAGATTCTCACAAAAAATCATGAAGAATTGCGTTGGTCGGAATTTTTTACGTTGTATTTTGCGGAAATGAAGGGGGTGTAACCTTTTCGTGAAACACCCTGTAGATCAATCGTCTGCAAAGATCACAGCTTTACCTTCGTCGTTATTTTCTTCGCCCGCAGATAATATGTGTACTTCAAGTTGAAAGAAACTTGAATGGAAATCTAAAAATTCATTAGATATCGATACCTTAAAGCACAAAGGGGCAATGTCCATCCATCTTCCACATTTTAAATTTATTTTCAACTTCAGAAAAACTCAAATTTAACAAAACTATTATTGACCTTCTTGACGATTATAGGTCGAAAATTTCTTGAAAAAATTAAAGAGTTTGGTGTAATAAAAGTAATTTGCAGTGCTTTAAGCTATCGATATTATCTAATGCATTTTTGGATTTCCATTCAAGTTTCTTTCAACTTGAAGTACACTGCCGGAACCAAATTGGTTTCTAAGATCATCAAGGACCTCCTCATTTGTCCATGATTTGTGGATTCCCTTAATCATAACTTTGATGGCCTTGTCGTGTTTATTTTGGTACGTATAGTACTACACATACTGCCTTCACACCTTCACAATCAAATTTATTTGGAAGAAATAAACGCTTCACCCGCGATTCGAAGAAATTGGGAGTTGGGGTTCCTTCATATGGCAAAACGGAATACAACTCAAAGAAACGAATAGCGATCGCATTATTTTAGTATCATTAGATATATAGCTAAAATTTCATGAGAGATTAGACCTCTTTGGTGATTCACACTCGTGATTCTGATTTATCGTAAGTTCGACCCTCAAGTTCGCGTAGGGAGTTTGTCCTACAGAGATCCGGGTAGTCTCTAAAAATCCTTAAAATTCAATTCATTTTAATTCATCAATCTATTTATATTTTAAATTGGTGAAAAAACAATACTTTCATTTCGAGTGTTTTCGCGGCACAACTTGACCCCAAATGGAGCCCATATACCAAATTTCAACCAAATCTGTCCATGGTTGCCTAGAAAAGTGCGGCGTATGGCGTACGGTATTTTTGGTTTATTATTCTCAATAATGAACCATTGGGTTTTACGTTTCAAGGTTCGTAGGATCCGAAAATCGAATAAAAAAAATTTCTGTCCGTCCGCCATACGTTGCATTACATTTGGAACCTGGTATCATAAATTAACGAATTCTAAAGAAAAAAGTTAAACGGATAAATAGATAAAAACAAATTATAGCAATTTCTTGAATTAAAAGTAAGAAATGTGAGTTTTATTACGGAAACACGAAAGGAAGAAGAGACGACAGTAGGTGTCACGTTGCCAAATACCCACCTTGAAGGAATTCTCCAGCAGTCGATCGGAAAAAGTGTCAGTAGTGTCTCACGAGCTTGCCTTGCAAATTATGATCAGAATTCCATTTTCCTTCGTCGGGTTTCGCTGGAGAATAACTTCAAGAAATCATTGTTGAACCAATCTTGGGGTTTGCACATGCTGAGACCAAAATGAGAGAATTCCTTCCCACTTGAGGATGTCCGATACATATAACTATTTAATGACAATGATAAGTCATACTTTAAATGTATCGCCTTGAAAGTGTTATGTTTATGTACGTAACAAAAATTTTCTTTGTTACAGATTGTTCGAGAGGATAGCAATCTACTGTGATGCTATTGTCAGCTTGATACCATTGTCTTTCGTATTAGGGTTTTACGTCGCTTACATTGCCACTCGATGGTGGTCGCAATACTTGGCTATTCCTTGGCCAGACAAGCAAGTTACTCTTCATGTATTTTTTAAACAATAAGGTGTTAGTTGTTTTTCCACAAAGATCATCATGGAAGTACGAGAATACAATCATGCGAGAACGTCAAACTATTCAGAATTCCTTCTCTTTTATGGTCCCTACTGACCGGATCACCAAGAAATTCATGAAAAATTGTTTTAAATGGTTATTGTTAATATACCTTGATGGCGAGATGGGGATTGAGGGCCTCTGGGTTAAAGCCTTGTTTTAGCAGGAAAAATTACCAAAACGCTTGGAAAAAAACAGAAATTGACAAATTTTCAAGTTCGAGGTAGAATGATGATTTTACTGTACAGTTTTTCTGGAATGATCAAGAGCTCATCATTTGAGAAATTTAACGCTACGTCCAACGGTGTAATCAGATTTTAATTTGGGAAACGAAACAATTATAACCAAAACACTAACAAAAAATTTCAAAATGAAAAAAGTTGCATATTGAGTGGGGTAAAAATGGAAAAAGTGGTTGCAAATTGGTTGTAAAATCGATTACTGAACTCGATTGTTCACTCGTCCTAGGTCTCTCTGTGTAAACGGTACCTTCGGTTTTACCTCGATTAAATTCATAAGGGACGTCTAATATACCGGAACCAAGTAATGCCTGAAAATCTCATCAAAATCATACAATTACATCATGCAGTTTTGATCAGTCTGGTTATTTTCGAGCACCATAACTGATCGGAATACTATGACATTACATAACATGCAATCGTGTTGGACCCCACACTCAATCTGCTGTTTCTAAAACGCAAAATGGTGGCCAAATTTTAATTTCGGAGGACCCACACTTTTTCACGAGCTACACGAATAAATACGAAGTTTCTCTACATTCAATCGTGATCAAGAAAAAATTAACATGTGGTGAAACAACTAAGAGATCCCAAAACTTCTCAACACGTATTTGTAATTTCGTTTTCGGTGTGTAAGAACCATATTTGAGTTTACGTGTGAATATAATACAAGCTCGAATTCAAATTTTCATTACTATAATATATTGAGAGTAAAAAAGTATTATAGGATAGTAATTGGCATTAAAATAAGATAAATACGTGAAGAACAGATATAAAATCTAGTCCTCTAAATTGTGAGAGTAGAAATGAAGGAATGGATAGAAAAATGCAGGCGGTAGAATAAAACTGTGGGATAAATTTGCCAATGTATTTTTAGAGGAACAAACAAGTTGGTGATCGGAATGAAACATTAATCATTTTAAGAGTCCGCCTCTTTTGTTGAGATGGCTCGTCCCCAATAAAGTCGTAGTAGATACTATGACGAGCTTATTATAAAATTAAACACGACTCTATATTATTTTCATAGTTTTATCTTTAGTCTGCTGGGAGGAAGGAATTTATTTTATCGTTGGTTTTTATTTTCTTCGTCATAAGACGTCAAATAACACAACAAACTCATCATTTTCCCAAGCAAAGACAGCATCTCTCAGATCCTAGTAACCAGTTTTCGATGTGGAAATCGTATGCTTTTATCATTATTGTACCTGAATAACAGCTATAATAATAATAATATGCTTAAAGACATGGTTTGCTATGACTCCACCATGTAAGCGGAAGCATTGATCTCACTTTCCAAGTCATTAAAAAAAATTTCCTCCATACTCAAAATTTCCACTCGTGTTTTACGTTTTAGACCTTCCTGAACAATTTTTGGGTTTTGCATGATTCTGTCTGTCTGTCGGTCTGTGTGTCCTGTGGGCTATATGAAATGAAACTGATGGCTATATGAATAATTAATAAGTTACTGTCCGATTTTGATGACATTTGCAAGGATTGTGAGGGTTGGCTTTTAGATGGTTCTCAATGAAAATCATCGTCTCCGAACAGATAGTAGCCTCTGCGCACGCGCAAACAAAAAACCTTTGTAACAACCATAACTTCTAAATTTTTCATCTGAATTTGATGAAGTTTTAAGAGAGCTGTCCGGGTTGAGACTCCGGATGGTTCCCTATAAATGTCATCGTCGTGTGATCACCATGTGATTGATTGAACACAAAAAACATCTTCACGCAATATATTACAAAAGGGTTTATTATTTTTCTGTATAGATTACTTATCTACAAAGAACACAGCTTTGCCAATGCCATTACATACCAACCATTTTATCGCTTCAAAATCAAGTTTATTCCGAAGAAATAAATTTAATTTTTATTTCTTCGAAATAAACGTTTCACACTCGATTCGAAGAAATAAAGAGTTGTGGGTGCTATCATTTGGAAATTTGAATACTAGTTGCTAAGGACGCAAAACTGTGTACATCTCAAAGAAACGAACAACACGGAGATTAGACCTCTTTGGTGATTCACACTCGCGATTCTGATTCATCGTAAGTCCAACCCTTAACCCATTTCAAGCCAAGGGTGGAAATAACAGAGAAGTGACGAACAGAGGAGGATGAACTATTTTGCATGATG
The DNA here is from genome assembly GCA_009739505.2 of Apolygus lucorum. Taxonomy (NCBI): domain Eukaryota; kingdom Metazoa; phylum Arthropoda; class Insecta; order Hemiptera; family Miridae; genus Apolygus; species Apolygus lucorum. Next base: position 56,312,040 of record CM019177.2, read on the forward strand.
GCGGCCGAAATAAGACATAATTTGCTCATCAATTGAGAGCAAAAATACTCAACATTTTATGAAGTTTACATTTTAATGGGATTTAAGAGGCCTCTGTCTTCCAATTCGATGTGATTTATCCGACTCGTGGCCCAGAACGCTCAATCGCCCAGGAACGAATTTGAGTCACCATAATCATGCTTTCGGCCAAAAGACCTCCTTTTCAAAAAAAATTTTAAAAAAACGCTGGAAATTATTACACAATGGTTTATTAATTTTATATAGATCACTCGTCTGCAAAGCCACCAACCATCCAACATGAAGAAAAACATCGATCGCATTTCGGTCAGCATTATTTTGAACGGAGATTAGGCCTCTTTTGCGATTCACACACGTGTTTCTGAATTATCGTACGTCCAAACATTATATTCTCGTAGTGAGCGAACGGTTTGTCCTAGAGAGCTCCGGGTGGTCTCAAAACTTTTTAAAAATTCTATAGAATCTTAAATTGAAGGAAAAACAATACCTTTATTTCGAAATTTTTTGAGTTAAGGCGTTTTCAAAATTTCAAAATTGATTTTGGAACCCTTGGAAGTGACCTGCATGAACCAAAATCTTCGGGGCCCCAGTAGACCCCAAATGGAGCCTACATACCAAATTTCATCAAAATCGGTCAATCGTACGGCGTACGGACGGCCATAATAAACCAAAAAAGATCCAAAGTCGCATCGAGCTCCCGAATGTCGAAGAATTTTTTGACGAGTATAGGAACAGAATGGACGAGAAAAAATTCTTCTATGAAGATTTTCCACTATTTTCAATAACTAAAAAAAAGTCGATGCGAAAACGCATAAGTGGCCGGAAATGGGTTAAGTTCTCGTCGGCAGGGAACGGTTGGTCCACAGACCTCTTGGTGGCCTCAATTGATTCTAAAAACGCTGCAAATCATTGCTCAAAGGTTTATTATTTTCTGTATAGATCACCCTTCTGTATAGATCACTGGTTCTCCATCAATAGCACCTACCACCATCTGTATTCTCCCTTGACCTTCCCTCTCAAATTTCAGCTTCCTGCGTTCAATAGGATTGAAAATGACTTCGGAGCTCACTCAGCTGATCAGTGATCTGAAGAGTGAAGAAGATCTCCTCGAATGCTGAAGACGCCTGGAAGAGCACTTCCATTTAATAGGATTGAACATGGCTTCGGAGCTCACTCAGCTGATCAGTGATCTGAGGAGTGATGAAGATCTCCTCGATTGCTGGAGACGCCTGGAAGAGCACTTCCATTCAATAGGATTGAAAATGGCTTCGGAGCTCACTCAGCTGATCAGTGATCTGAAGAGTGAAGAAGCCTTTGAGCAATGATTTGCAGCGTTTTTTACCCACCAACATTTTTTTTACCTACCAACTTTTTTTTACCTACCAGCTAGGTACTACCTACCACACCATACTGGCTTCACACCTTCACAATCAAGTTTATTAGAAAGAACTAAACGCTTCACACTCGATTCGAAAAATAGAAAGCTTGATATGGAAATTTGATTACTGGTTACGCAGAAGGCAAAACTGAATACAACTCGAAGAAATGAACAGCGATCGCATTTTAGTCAGATAAAATTTGAACGGCGATTAGACCTCTTTTGCGATTCACACTCATGATTCTGTTTTATCGAAGGAAAACCTTCAAGTAGTTGTAGGGACTGAACGGTTTGTCCTACAGAGCTCCGGGTGGTCTCAAAAATTTTTAAAAATTCTGTACTATTTAAAATTGGTGAAAAAACGATACCTTTATTTCGAGAGTTTTCGAGCTAGGGCACTCTTGAAAATTTCAACCCTTAATTTTCACCCCTTAGAAGTGACCTACATCAACCAAAAGCTTCGCCGCACAACTAGACCCCAAATGGAGCCCATATACCAAATTTGAACCAAATCGGTCCAGTGTTGCTAAGAAAAGTGCCGCGTACGGCGGACGGACGGAAATTTTTTTATTCGATTTTCGTATTCTACGTACCTTGAAACGTAAAACATCAAATTTTGAGGGGGGGGTTAAAATTTTTTTTTCTTGCTCGATTCCAAAGGCTTATTATTGAAAATAATAAACCAAAATTTAATACTATTTCAAATTGGTGAAAAAAACAATACCTTTATATGGAAATTTTTTGAGCTAGAGCGTTTTCAAAATGTCAGCCCTACTTCTTCAACTCTTAGGAGTATCTGAAATCAACCAAAAGCTTCGGGGCACAACTAGACCATATATCAAAATAAACAAGATTTTAATAAATGTTATACCCTTTTCGGTACACATTTCTCTTTAATGGTAGTCCGAGAGCCACCAGTACGCTAAGCCTGCTACTCCTCCCCTTAACAAGCACATTTTTTTGTTGGAAAATATTAATTTTCTTGTAAGAGGAAGTCACGTCATTCCTAAAAATATTCAAGAATCCCAAAAATGGAGATTTTTTATTGTTAATGAAGGTACAATCACCTCAAGGTGGATCCAAAATGTTTATATTATTTTTCAACATCAAAGTAGGTAGGTGTAAGTTCTCACAATTTATGTCATATTTGAGCTAATGAGGGGGAAGAATGTGACAGAATTCATTAGCCCTTGCCAGGGCACATGGCCAAAATACGCGATACATCGCATAATACGACGATCGTTGAAAACGTAGCGTTGCATTGAAAACTCGGCTCTGCCCACGATCGGGTTGGTTTGCTGTGAGCCGTAACCTGTAATACCTTCATAAAAATCAGGCCAATGGAAACGAGGTAGGATGAAGCGGAGGGGAACGCTGTTCAAGGTTCTTCTTAGAATGGAGATTTGAACGAAAACCTATTTGGACACGTTTCATGAAATTGAGAATCATCGATGCGAAGAGTTCAATAATGAGGGCTGTTAAGATCTTCATTTATTTTTTTTAATGTCTCGTACCAATTGTTTGGAATAGGAAAATTACTAACTGGTAATCTATTATGTTCTTCCGAGTTTCGCCTTTTATCGATAAAACTGTATAAATAACGACTAAAAATATTTGTTTCATGACAAATTTTGAGATTTGAAGTACCTAGATTATGGATTTAGCTGTTTCAAAGACTGAGTAACAGACTAAATTTTGTGCCAAAAATTACAGGGATGTGTTAATATACATTAATTTGTATATCTGAAGGATAATTTTAAAACAAAACTTGTCTGGTGTACGTTACTCTTAAAACCAACTAAAAGTAAAAACAAAAAAACGCTGCAAATTATTACACAATGGTTTATTATTTTTCTATATAGATCACTCGTCTACAAAATCACCAACCATCCAATATGAAAAAAAAAAAAAAAAAAAAAAAAAAAATCAATAAAATAATAATAATAATAATCACCAACCATCGATCGCATTTTGGTCAGCTCTAATTTGAACGGAGATTAGGCCTCTTTTGCGATTCACACTCGTGTTTTGATTTATATATATATATGTGATGGATTGATGAAAACGAAGACTGAAACCCTGATTGAACCAGATTGAACGTTTTCCATTTCACTTGCATTATCATCAGATTTACTGACATTGTACTTTAAACAATTTTTATTATTTGAAACTCGAAAACACAGTAGTGTCGCCACAAGCTGCTCGTAAATCCCCTCGTGACAGGTTTTGAAACTATTGAGAGAAGAGAGGGGGCACCTGTTAAGCCCTCCTTCAGTTCTGCCCGAACAGTTATCGTTGTATCTCGCTTGAGTGTGAACCTTTGAGGTGTCATGTGATCATTTTGATATCAAATTTGTAGTAAATACTGTCCGAGGGGGAGTATCGCTAACTCGAGTTCCGTTTCTGAAATAGTACAGTCTCTTCAGGTAATAAAATTAGTTTACAATTCGGAAGTGTTGTTCCTTTGCAAATACCGTGTCTTCCGACAAATAGGAAGGTCAGCTTCGGGAGGAGCCCACCATAACATCAGAAGATGGGATAAACAACTTACGTGCCGGATTTAGTGAAAATCGTGAATTCAATAGTGACTCTGTGAACAATTATTTCGTGAAAACGTCGGAAACGCCCGGGATGTTGGTGAAAAACGTCGGTCATTCAAGTCTACGTCCGCCATTTTCAGGACGAGCCGAAAATACCTCGAGGGGAAAACCCTCCACCGGACCAGAGAGGATGGACGAGGCGAGGGGGGGTACACCCTTCCAAGGTCACGTACCTACGCACTTCCGAACGCGATGTTGCCGAATTTTTACGAGTGCTAACGAGACACGAGTGGAGATCGTCGGAGACCTCCTGTTCCTCCACCCCCCTCACCATACGATCGGACAGGTATGATTTCAGGAATGAACTACACAATTTATTATTTGGACAAGCGAGAGTTATGAAAGCAATGGCTGACAAAATCTCTTAGAATCAAGAATCACCTCTTCAAAACGCTGCCCAAATGATTAAACCTCTTTTTTCTCATCTCCTCAAAACTTCAATCTTCGCTGTGGGCATTGTCAACGAACTGAACACAAAGTTTTTGAGCGTCACACATCAGTGTCTGAGACTACCTCAGCAAGTCACCTATCAAAGCAACCCATCACCAGTACAATTATTACTTGCTTTGCCTGCAACCAAGGAGGATACATCTCACCGAACTGTCCCAAGAAGAAGCAGTCATCAAGACCAGGCCCGGGAGAATACAGAAGTCTGATGTCCAAGCCAGCAGAGAAGCACGTTGGCCTATGCGTTGCTAATCCAGAAGGCACTTTTACTTACCGAGGTGATGTATTCCACTATTTTTGGTTTATCATTTTCAATAATGAACCTCTGGAATCGACCAAGATTAAAACAATTTCTAACCCCCTCCTCAAAATTTGTTGGTTTACATTTCAAGGTATGTAGAATCCAAAAATTGAATAAAAATTTGGCCGTCCGCGGCACTTTTTTTAGTTCCCATTGACTGATTTTGATGAAATTTAGTATATGGACTCAATTTGGGGTCTAGTTGTGCCCCTGAGATTTTGGTTGATGTCGGTCACTTCTAAGAGTTAAAATTTTGAAAACGCCCTAGCTCAAAAAAAATTTTGGTATAAAGGTATTGTTTTTCCTTCAATTTAAGATAGTATAGAATTTTTAGAATTTTCGAGACCACGCGGAGCTCTGTAGGACAAACCGTTCATTCCCTATGAGAACTTAAGAGTTGGACTTAAGATGAATCAGAAACACGAGTGATCTATGTAGAAAATTTATAAACCTTTATGTAATCATATTCAGCGTTTTTCGTCTCAGGATCAGAATGCTCTCTCCTTCGTATGTCCATTAGTTCTAAATTACAAGGCACTTCCTTTAACAATATAGTTCATTTGCATGGAATAGGATCTGCAGTAACCATTTCTAAATGCCAAAAACGAGTTTTAATTACCATCAATGGTCGTGATACCATGTTTTGTTTCACATAGTGGCAGATAGAGCTGTCTTCCAGTGCCCATAATTTTGGGGCGAGAAATTCTTGTGACAGATTATTATATGGTGATTATCCCAAATGCGTGCAAATTGAGGAAGGACGATCCTCCTATCATGTCTTCTACTACTGAGAATATTTTACTGGACTCTACTGGACTTTTTATGAATGAAATTCGTGTTAAATCGAGGACACAATTCTTGGAATTGAGTCAAAAGTTTTATTGGATAATGATATTAAGAGAGATAAGCATTCTGGAACTGATAACACTTGCAAATCTAATTATGAATTTTCTGATTTTTGATAGATCGATGTTCTCTGGATCGGTTTACAAAGTATGTGGTTGTGTTGTTCAGTGAGATCCCAGGCTGTCACACCATAACCGTTCCATTCTTTGATTTACCCACACATAAGACTCATTATCAGAAAGTCGTCAAGTTTCACCAGTAAATGATGTGAATTTCAACGAATTACACACAGATATTCCTATTAGTCAAAAATCAAAACTCGTTAATCTTTTACAAAAATATTCAAAATTCTTCATCACAGGAGTTCTAACCACACGCATTACCACTGGAACATTTAAAATTCTTCTCATTGATCCAACTAAAACAGTACAACAACGTCCTTACAGACTCAGTCCTGTTCCTGTACAATGTGAATTAGTTCGAGAGCACATAAAAGAACTTGAAGATGCAAAAGTAATTTGTCCTAGCTCATCCCCTTTTTAGTCCAATAGGTACTTCTTGTTCAGAAAAAGACTGGAGGTTTTCGGATGACTGTTGATTTTCGTTCCTTGGATTTGAACACAGTCCCAGAACATTTTCCTTTGCCGTTGATTACTGATCAAATTGCTCGATTTAGTGGAGCTAAGTATTTCACCATCTTGGATGCTGCCTGTGGATTTTATTAAATTCCTGTTCAGGAAGACTCCATTGAAAAACTGTCTTTTGTAACACCAGATGGACAGTGGGAATTTTTGGTTTTACCTTTTGGGGTACGTAACGGACCAAGTGTCTATCAACGAGCTATCATGAAAGCTTTAGGAGACTTAGCACATGATTATGTCACATGCTACATGTACGATAATTATGTTGATTTCTGCTAGCACTCCGAGTGAGGCATTAGAACGCTTAGATTATGCTCTGGGAATATTAACAGCTGCTGGTTTCTCATCCAATTTCTCTAAATGCTCATTTGTTGTAACTAAAATCAAATATGTAGGTTATGAGATAGAGAACGGAGAGTTGCGACCCAATAAAACTTAAGTCGAAGCTCTCACAAATTGCGACCTCCCACAACTCTTTGTACACTTCGCCAATTTCTTGGTCTAGCTTCAAATTTTAGACAATTTGTGCATAATTTTGCACAGTTAGCAACCCCTTTGTTCCAATTGATGACAACAAAGGATGGAAGATCATGAAAAGGATTAGACAACATTTTATTGGCCTCCTAACCGCAGAGCCAATGTTAACCATTTTCAACCCTTCTTACCCAATTGAATTGCATATTGATGAAAGTTCTTTAGGTTTTGGATCAATACTGATTAACATCATTGATGAAAAGCCAAGACCTGTTGCATACTACAGCTGTTAGTGTTGTCTCCTCCGCTGTTTCAGTGGTTAGGCCTGACTTATTTTTGCGCCTACTTGCGAATCAGAATTATTTGCAGTAAATCCTGCCAGTAAATGTCCTGCCTAGGCGCTAAGTTTCCTAACTATCCTAGCCGGGGATTGGGTAAGCTGAAGTTTAAAGACGTATGACTGACCTGGCGATCCTCTTGGGTCCAGATAATCTTTAGAGATTTGTCCCATACGAAACTTTGTCAGCATGTGCGTCTGACAATAGCAAAAGAACCACTCTATCAGAATCACGTTACTGAAGGGTTTTTATTGAATTAATGGGAACAAGAACTTGTAGAAAAACTATTTATTCAAATAACGAAAGGTACGAGAGCGGTAAGTATGACTAGGCAGATAACGGACAACAAAACTAGTAATTAGAGTGGGGGAAACTTCTTCTTGTTCACTTTCAAATGTTTATTCACCCGAACAACAGTTACCACTCTTAAGAGCTGAAGACCCTTGTTGTGGTTTATGCCGCAATTCATTCTCATAACTATTTACAAAGCTACCAATTCATTGTAGTAACTGACTGTGCTTCGCTTCGTGCAACACAGAATAAACAAGAACTAATACCACGAGTCCAAAGAAGGTGGTCCTTTTTGCAAGGTTTGAAAACCCATTGATGACAATAATGATAGTACTGTAACTTCGGAACCAATTATTGAAAATCCAAATGCAAATTCTTTGTTAATCAGCACCCTCATAGAGCAGCAACACCAAAAACTAAGACCTCATGGAAAACATCGTATATTGATCCTGATATTCAAAACACTTATGAAATTCATGGAAGAATTTTGTGTAGGAAAGTACAAAGACATACACGCCCAAGATATCTTCACATTGTACAACATTCACTACGTTATGCTGTTGTCAACAATGTACAAGAGTCTCTTTTCCATTTTGGATATGAAAAAACCTTAGAAGCATTCTATTCACTAGCACACATGAATTTCGAGATACTGCTACTCGATTGATGCATAAGTCGATTTGACAGCATAAAGCTTGAGGAAAACGATTTGGTTTTTGCACAGATGGAGGTGAGGAATCTAATCATATTGGATAACGCTTATCGAGTACCGTTTAAATTGTTAAAGTTTTACCAAATGACCGCTACTTATTGCAGTATGTTTCTGGAGGATCAAGGAAGTACTTGAAATACCCTCACGAACAGTTGCGCAAGGCTCCTAATTTTGATGGCTCTAGCACTATCCCTGATGATAGCAGGGATTTATCGAAGTAATTTTGACTTTCTTGACTGTTTTTGTTCATAGTGGACTACCCACTGCTCTTCCAAGGTGACTGTGGATTCGCCCAGTCTTGTTATTTTGTTGAATGTGGATTATTCCACCTATGTTGACTTTGGATCCCCAAGTCTTCTCAGTGATCATCATGTTGAATGTGGACTATCCCTCCTATGTTGACTTTGGATCCCCAAGTCTTCTCAGTGATCATCATAATCATTTTCTCAGTCAAGTATGAGTCTAATTTTGGAATGTGGGCTGGAGTCTACCTTGCTTGGCACCCTTACGTTGGCTGCGTCATAGTTGGACCCTTGTTCTATGTCCTTCCCTTTACGTGGTCTACGTCTTACAGTCATTACTTTTCTGATAGTGTGACTGTCAAGCCCAAGTGAGATAGACAACCTTCCCAAGCAGTTCTTTTGAATGAGTTCCTTTTGAACGAGTTGCTTTTAATGATTCCTAACGACTGGATTCACCTGGCTCGAATATATTGATCAAAGGATAATTCCTGTACCTCCTTGCACAATTTGTTTGTTACTTGGAATTGTTTGTTCATTGAAATTTTCCTCGTGCCTCCAACCTCCACTGTGCATGTGCATTAATTTACTTGCCAGTTCTAAGCTGTTATTTTGAATTGTTTGCCTGAAGGGGAAACCCTTCACTTATGGAGACGGGAGTAGGCTGATATTCTCTTCACTAATGGGCTGTGTCTGGTCCCCTAGGTGAACTGAGCTCCCGAGGACGGAAGCAACGTCAGGATCGCCGTGTGATGGATTGATGAAAACGAAGACTGAAACCCTGATTGAACCAGATTGAACGTTTTCCATTTCACTTGCATTATCATCAGATTTACTGACATTGTACTTTAAACAATTTTTATTATTTGAAACTCGAAAACACAGTAGTGTCGCCACAAGCTGCTCGTAAATCCCCTCGTGACAGGTTTTGAAACTATTGAGAGAAGAGAGGGGGCACCTGTTAAGCCCTCCTTCAGTTCTGCCCGAACAGTTATCGTTGTATCTCGCTTGAGTGTGAACCTTTGAGGTGTCATGTGATCATTTTGATATCAAATTTGTAGTAAATACTGTCCGAGGGGGAGTATCGCTAACTCGAGTTCCGTTTCTGAAATAGTACAGTCTCTTCAGGTAATAAAATTAGTTTACAATTCGGAAGTGTTGTTCCTTTGCAAATACCGTGTCTTCCGACAAATAGGAAGGTCAGCTTCGGGAGGAGCCCACCATAACATATATTTCAATATAACCCTTAAATTTTCGTAGGGAGCGAACGGTTTGTCCTACAGAGCTCCGCGTGGTCTCAAAAATTCTAAAAATTCTATAGAATCTTAAATTGAAGGAAAA